>JAOEGS010005384.1:122556-140079 GCA_025447755.1 Corythornis vintsioides
AAGTCACCCAGGAACAGATCCAGGTGGGTCTTAAGTGTCTCCAGAGATGGAGACTCCACAACCTCCCTGGGCAGCCTTAACTTGAGGTTAACCTCCCTGGGTTGCCTGGGCAACCTTAACTTGAGGTTCTCATAAAAATGTTCATTTTAGTAGTGAGTTTACCTGCTAGTGAAGGAAAGCAGTCTCTAGAACACTTTTTAATTGAAATGGCCCATAAAGGGAGGAGTTATTAAAGTTTGTGCAGTGTGAATTTGCTGGAGATACTCCCACATGTCTTATATATATAATGAGGGGCACACCTGACAGGAAAAAAACAAGTTGGGAGTTTTGTGACAGACTTCCACCACCACTATCTTTTTACAATTATATTTTTATATCATTTACCTTATTCATGGAGAAAAAAAGAAAAAATAATAATCTTAAACTATTATATTGTTCCCAGCACCAAATTTTATTGGAAAGAAGGGGTTTAGGTGTGAAGGCATTTGGTGGCAGAAAAATCTCCCATTTTTCTTGTGATCTTATGGAAAATTTTAAACCAGAATTATGTCCAATTCTTGTCTTGAATTAAAAGAAATTTCCACTGAGCCACTTTTATAACTGAATTTTGAAGGTGCAGAATATGAAGCTGCATTCATTTTTGTGTAATGGCTTATGCCAAGCATTTAATAATGATAGATGGCCTGTGAAAAGGCCTTTAAGGACTTTACTTCTTTTCCCTTATTTTCTTTCTTTCTTTGCCTAAGGTGGTCACACGAAAAAGTCATTCTGCTCTACCAATGCTCTACCAATACCCTGCAGTATTTCTCATGTTTTCTCAGCACAGATTTTTTTTCCCCTTGTTTCAGCCTCCCTCTCTTAGCAGATGTGTGGAATATAAACAACTTTGTCTTTTGCCTAATACATAGAAAGCCTATTATCCACAGGCAGTGCGCTCCTGGAGAATAGGATGAGTAGTATTATGACAGCAAACAGATTTTCCTGTCATAATTCATGTGGTAGAGGGGAGATATCTGCAGAGACTTAAAAGTACAGAATTAAAACATACACAGACAATATACTTCCTGCAGAAGATGGAGAGGCAAGAGCTGCCACACAGTCAGGAGACCCTGGCTTTTCAGAACAGAGGAACCTCCAGCTACTTCATCCACAACACTGGACGCTTGCTGTGGACCTCTTACCAGGTATGTTCTTGATACATCTTCTTTGTATTTACATTCTTTGCATTTACATCTTCATTGGATACATGATCCTATACTGCTATTCTTTGGAGTTCATCACAGGGTCCTTCTAAAACTTCACAGACACAGAAGCCACCTCAGTTTTGTGTGGTGCCCTTTCTGTACTCATGGCAGAAACATTTGGTTCAGAATAGCTCTAGGAGACTGTTCTCATGAAGACAATGTTACTATAAAAACTCTGGCTGTCAAAAAAAAAAACCAAAAAACCCACATTGTTAATATGGTAAGAGGAAGGAACATTTCCTGAACAGACTGCAGACTTTCCAGATCTCTGTGTTATGGGGAGCATCTGTCTTCTAACGTGGGAATGTTTTTTCACTCAGATCACTCCTAGGACAGCTGCAGAATTTTCAGGAGGTTAGCAAAGTGGCACAGTCCTTTCCCAATGTAGTTGCCACACCTACAAACAACTCTATGACATCTATGTCATTTCCAAGTGCTCTATTTACAGCTATATGATAACAATTACTTAGTGTAGCATGGACTTGATTAAGCAGTATTTTGCAGGAATGGCTTATAGTTCAGGGTAGAATTTCAGGTATTTCTCATCTTTCTTTCTTTTTGACTTTAGAAGCATCAGGGATTACCTGTTTAGTCACCTATCTGCCATTGGAGCTAATTTGGTGTGAAATAGTAAAATGGATGAATCAAGAATTTTTCAGAAACTACCTACCCAGACAGGGAAAGCAACTGTCTCAGGGTTTTGTAGATATAAGGCCAGGGAGGTTTGAAGGAAGTACAATATATGAAATAAAAAAAAAAATATTTCCATGACCTCAGGGGTTTGTTTCTATATCTTTCACTTAGTATTGTTCAGCCTATGCTGTATTTTCATCCACTGGTGCTTAGAAGACAGGGAAGTTCTCCTGATTCCCCCAGGAGACTGTGTCTACACAGAGGAAGTCTACACAGGCGGGTGTGGTGCTGGAAGGTTTTCCTGGGTTGGGACATTACTCATGAGCAGAGTGACTGTTCTCAGGGCTGGGGAGGCCATGCTGACTCAGCCAGGTCATCCTGAATCAATGCTAGTAAGTGCTGTGTTCCTGTGTCACATCCTCCTCAATGCTCCATCCTCTGCACAACCCAGTGTGTTCAGAAGGCAGGCAGCTCCCATTCCATCATGGGTACAGAGCTTTGTACCAAAAGTGCCTTGGAAAGAAAGCAAGCTTGGGGTAATTGTTCAGATTTAAAACCAGTATATGGCTTACATACAGATACAGAGGATACACTTATGGTTTAGCTTTCAGATACATATGTGCATTGGTTAAAACTACACCCCTAGTTATTATTAAAAATAAATAAGGCAGAAAAAAACCCAGATATTAATTTTTATCCTGCTTTGGAACAGTTCTCCCCTAGAAGGTATAAAGTAACTTTAAAATGATTTTGACTTAGCTCTTCTGCTCAGTAGTTCTGTCTTAATATCAGTGACTGTATGAATGACAATACAGATGGACCTAATGTATTTCAGGGCATAAAAGGAAGCTAAAAAAGCTCATGCTATTTCTAGGGCAGTACAAATTTATATATATATATATATATACACAAATATTTAACTTTTCTTCATCTGCATTCATGCAAAGCTCTGTACCAGGAGTGTGTACAAAATAGGGAAAAGGTAACAGCTGATAGTGTACAACTTGGGTTCTCTGCACTTAGAAATAATCTGGAATTTGATAGGAAAATCTTTCTCAAAATGAAAAAATAATGCCAACAACCCTATGGACTTGTTTTCAGTGTGATTGTTCAAACTAGGTATTTTTCAAATATTATTTCAATAAGTTAATGTTATTTATTTTTGTTTATATTGTGTTTATATGTGTATCTAAGCACATATATATACATATATGTATAGGTTATAAAAGGTACATATATGTATGTGTATAATTGTGTATGTGTCACAGAAAGCATTGTTAATTCTGGAGGTGTAAGAGGTCCAGGAAGGTAATTCTCATGATAGACAGTATGCATTACAGAGACTGGAACATATGTCAGCCTCCTTTCTCTGCATTTTGAGTGTACCTGCCACAAAACTAAGTGCTGACTACAGTGTTGCTTCCCTCAGTTATGAAGCATTTTAAATTCAAATAGTAATAGAATGGAACTTGTATTAGGGCTGAAGAATGAACAGAGTAGAATTTTAGAAAATATGACAAAACATTGATAGTTACCTTGAATTAAGTGAGACCACTTTACAATTGCTTTAATTTTAATTCCTGAAGATGTTTTATGTACACAAGTGCACTTAAAAGATGTGTCCTCCGTTGAGAACTGCCAAGCCAGTAGCACTACTGTTTTTGTTTTTTTTTTAACTAAAAGTCATAAGCAAATCAGAGCAGCTGCAGGAAACTCCATCCTGCACATAGATTTCAGAAATAAAACTGTCAAATGAGGTGAATTTCACAATGTGAATGGCAATAAAATATTTACTGTTATGCAAGAGCCATTGCAATATTGCAATACAGATAGTTTTTGCACCATTGAGAAGTACTTATAAATAGATAGGTTTCAATTGACAAGCAGCTTATTCAGGCATGTGCTTAAATATAGTAGCTGCATTCATTAGGCAAACATTTCTACTAATCCCTGAGCTACACTAATAAAAGAGTAATCCTTTATAGGCTGAATGTAGTAGCAGAGAGTTCTTTTTTTAACTATTAACATCCTTCAAAGACCAAGGTCTAATCATTATTAGTGACTGTATTTGGCTGTCAGCAAATGAGTTGAAAATTGATAACCCCTGGCAGCCTGTTCAAATTCCTTACTGAAAATGGAGACACCCTTAAGGAGCAGCTTATACTGTATCTTAAGTAGATTTATTTCTGCTCTTTAAACAAACCCTGAAGACCCCAGACAAGCACAACAGTTTTGTTGGGCTTTTGTTTTGTTTTATTATTTTTATAGCATTTGCCCTTTCAGTTGCTACTTCCACACTTTTGTTTTCATTAAGGCAAGAAAAGTGAGTTTGTGGATTCAGACTGGCTTCACTGAGCAAGTTGAAGATGCCATGTAGGGACAAGACAAGTAAGCATGTTACTGGGGTAGGGAAAGTCCTATTACAAATTTAGTCCACTAATATTGATCTAAACCTAAATGGGGTATCTGTAAGAACAGGCTGGTTTGGGATCAAAAATCTGTGATAATTAACTGCTTTCTGTATAGAACTGCTTGCCAAGTTGACCTAAGTATAAAAGTCCATTTTTCTTTTCCAGTTTACACTGACCTGAATGTTTTCTCAGAGCACACCAAAACCTTGTAATCATCAGTGATGTCACATACCCCCTTTTTTTTTTTTTTCCTATTTATTTTAAACCTCAGTGACCTGTGAGTCAACTACAACAGTTCTTGGCCAAAAATCAGTGTAACTAACCAAGCAAAGAAATACCAGCCAAGAGACATGCAATGGAAAACCAGGATTAACAGCATGAAAATCTGCAAGTTAGCCTAATAGTGACATCACTGCTGAAGTGAAGCAGATAAATTTTGCAAGTCACATTTAGATGTTAACCCCTCCAATTCAACTCTTTTCCACTGTTATCTCTAAATAAGCATCATATTCTCTCTGTGTTAAGTGCAATCATTTCATCCACCTCCAAGCCTCTTTCTTGTCCTGCTTAATTTTTAGCTTATGCTCCCTGGAATGGTCATCCTGCAGTTGTGGAAACCACCTTTGTGTTTCTCTCTCCAGCTTCTCTGACACAGAGTTGCTTGCCAATCTTTATGTGACCTCTTGGCTCTCTGGCAGTTTTGTGACCTTTGGTGCCTGGAAATGCGTACCTAATTTTTATAGTTCTTTGTGTGCTTCTGCTGCAGGGAAGTTTCATTTTGTAGCTTTCCAGCAGTAGCAACCCCATCCCCTCCCTCCCTGTAATCTCTGTTCCCCACTTCTTTAAGGTTTCTCTGTGAGCTCTGGATAGGAAAGATTCTGGGAAGGCTCTTGAACTTGCAATTCCAGTGGAGAGCAGCTAGCAGCAACATGAAAAATGTAATTTGTTGTGAGATTATAGTTACTTGAAAGAGTGGTAAAAGGACATTTTTCCCTTTGCCTTGGCTGAGCCCCTTGGGATGAGACAGAGGGCAAGAACTTTTATGTTTAAGGGGGCTAGAGAGCATCGTAAGTCTTTGCCAGAAAACCGAGACTGTGGAGCAAGAACAGCAGCCCAGAGCCAGTGATGATGGTCCCTGTGGAACTGCTGAAACAAGGGGAAAAAAATATTAGCACTATTTGTCAGGCAGGAAGGCAAAAGTCTTTCCTCAAGCAGAGGACTGAGCAGTAAATAACCAGGCCAAACTGCTGTGTTGCCAGAGAGAGATGGCAGACCAGCCAGAAGTGACAGATGAAGCTGGTGAGCAAAGGTCAGGCACAGCTTGGCAGTAGCCCAAACTTAAAAGCAGCAAGGCTCAGGCACAAACACCAGAGTACTGCAAGGCCCTTAACAGCCCATATGGTCTGAGGGGTTGTCTCTGGTAAGACTCCAGCCATACCTACTGGGTTTTTATTTGTGTTATTCATAGCAGTGCATCTCACGTGGCCCCCACTTTGCTATGGTCAGTGCTATCTCCTCCTGTTTCCAAGAGGCTTGTAATTTAACTTAAATTCTGTACAGTTCTAAAAACAGGCCTAGTGAACACAGCCTCAGCCAGTCTGCATTTTCTCTTTTAAGTGAAAAAACATCAAGTGGGTTTGACAGGCTACTGGAACTAGTTAATTTTTGTAATCTCTAACTGCAAATCTAATTTATTGTCATGCTAAGCAAAGGGGGGCTTGTAGGTGAAGTATATCTTGTGTTTGGGTGGTACTCCACAAGGACTTTTACTACTGTAGTAATCTTTAAGAAAGCTGACAGGTGAGCCAAGCAACTTCAAAAGATTTCACGTAGAGTAACTTACTTTTTTTATTAGAACTTCAATCTGAGTCTGTATAAATTAATGGGGGAAGGGAAAAAAAAAAAAAAGGAAATGGCCTATGGAAACAATTTAAGAAGCAAGCTCCATAAAATGGAAGGAAACCATGATATTGCTGAGAACATGCAGTGTTGTAACACGATTCAGAGATGGAACAGGCAGCAAGATGCTTGCTGCTGTCTGCACATGTTTTTTTTACTGCAGAAACAATTGTAAAATAGTAATCTAATTCTGAGATGCTCCTTATCAGGACTATAGCAAACTTTTGGCAAACTATTAATCAGGAGGATTGACACTGAAGTGAAAAAGGATTTTTCAGTTTCCTGAACATCTTGGCAAAAGATTCAATCTCCCAAGGTTAAGCCTTTGCTTATCCTGTTCCCTTGGCATCCTATGTCTATTACACTTCCATGAATGCCTCCATCTCTTGGATAATACCAAGAGTTTTGTGCTTTGATTGAGTGACAGTAACTACCTGACTTACCACCGATGTCGTAGAGCACTCATATGTGTGCAAGGACACACAGACTCCTTTTGCTTGCAGCAGCCCTCTCTCCATCTCAAGACAAAGCAAAGCAATCTGGGGTGTTCTGCTACACAAGGTGACATGGCTGGGACTTTGTTTCTCAGTGTTTGATCCATCCTGCAGGTGAATGTTCCTACACATTACTTCAATATTTGAGCACCTGCTGCAGAACATCACCGACTGTAATCAAGTCTCTTCTGGATATCATGGGATCTTTGGATTCCTGCTCTTTCAAGCATTCTGCTTGAGGCAAAATTTCAGAGGTTCTGGTTCTGGCTTTATTATTTCCATGAGGTTCAACTGAGTGAAAGAGGTGTCAGGTTTGTGGATGTCACTTTTACCATGGCAGGGTGGATTGGCTTGGTTGGCTGCTTGGTTTTTGAGAGGAAAGGTTGGCAATATTTTTCTAAAAACAATTGAACCCCATGTTGTTTTGTAGTGATGCCTTCAGCTCTGTGGTCAGTTTGATGCTGTAGGTGAAGGCTTGGGGAGCTGGGCCAACGACCCTTGGAAAGAGATGACAAATTAGTATCTAAAACCCATATAAATATATATATATAATTCATCTGTGTGTTCAGATCTTTTCCAGACATTTCCTTACACATTCAAAGGAGAAATTATTTTGCACATTGCAAATGCTTGGGGTTTCTTTTACACAAGTCCACTTCCTTGTGAAAGCAGGGGAAAGGCAGTGGAGGCAGCTTGCTGTGACAGCAGTGAGCACAGCTAGGAAATGTTGTCACACTGCCTGCACGTGTTCTGGATCACTGCAGACACGTCCACCTTCCAAGACATAAATCCAAAAGAAAACCTGATATCCTCCCTGGTGTTGCTTCTTGTTGTAATGGCATTTCTACAGCAAGGTTCTGCATCAGTGAAAACAAATGGGGTTTCTATTATGGGATGGCAAGGTAATATCTATGCCAAAAAGCAATTGCACTTGAGTTAAGCATTCATGCTTTGATTTATTGTCACTGAAATTTAATCTAAGGGTTTTTTTTCCTTTGGACTTTCTCTGCAAGACTTCTAGGGAAAATATTGCATCAGCACTTCAGGAATGAAGCAGCAGTGTTATTCTGATCTGTCAAATGTGGAGGCCATGAACCTCCCTTGAGAAAGTCAGTGAAACAGCACTTCAGGACTGGTAGTGTAAGGAATACTTCCTAAACTGAGGCCCCTACAGTAGCCCTCACAACTCATTTGCATGTGAGTCGACTTGTTTGCATGTTCCTGGTGGATATTTCTCATGTGTATGTAGATTTCTCAGAGTGAAACCCAGCATAGTAGCAAGAGCAGCATCCCTGAAAAAGTAGACAGTCCTCAAACTTAACCTGAGCATAATGTTATCAGGCCTTAAATATGCCTTAGTGCAAGTTTAAATGTGTTTAGCCTTCCTGAATATTTCAAAAATTATTTGGAAAAATAATTAGAAAAGTTGTTATTTAAGAGGAAATAATAGACATTTTAAACATATACAGCAGTTGTGAGGATGTCATGTGAGGATTCTGTCAATTAGATTTATTTGTCAAATAGAGATATTTGACATAAAAATAATTTTGTCTTCATGCTTGGCAAAATTGCATCTGTGTGAGTGCACTTATGTGTGGGGCTTTGTGCCTTGTAAAGGTGATTTTTTCTAGTATGTCTATAATTTACTGTCTTGTTAGCACTTGATGCCATCAGCGTTCTCAACACAACTCTGGAAATGGTGTTTCACTGTGTCAGAATGAGGGCTTGGGTATAAAATTGTTTTGTAAACTTTTCTCCTAAATATTGACTGTATTGCAGCCATGGAATGGGAGGATTTAAGAACTGGTGCTTGGAAGATCTCAGGATTGAGCTCTGTGCCAGGGGTGGGAATGATGGTATAGCAATGCTTTGACTAGGAATCCCAGTTCAGAGAAATTTTAATTGCTCTGAATTTATCTAATTTAAAAAAAGGCAAATCTAGATAAGAATATGCACACACTCTCCTTATCTCTATTTGTTTTTATTGTCTCCTAAAACAAAGCAGCAGCAAAACTTCTTGTGCTATTGCCAGAGGCATGCAAGAACAAGATGACTACCAGCATCAGTCTTTTCCTTGGCCTTCCACTCCTGTTGCTTGGCCTGAGAATGGCATCAAGATGCAAATGTGTGCTGTTGGCAGCAGAGAACATGCAGAAGCATTCTTCCTTTTGTTTGTGTTTCTTACTTGTGGTTTTTGTCACCAAATTCTCATTTCTAAGGCCCCATAAGAGACAGGTGAGAGTTTCACAGGTTCCTATGGATCTTTCCTTTTCCTCCCTGCTCCCTCCAAGGCCCTGGAGAGGCTGGCTAGTGCAAGTTCTGCAGCTGACAGTTCTGTTTCCTCTTCCTTGCTTTAAGTCACTTCCTCACTCATTAACCTTCCCTGTTGCAACTCATTTACAACTACCTTGTGTTCATGATGCTCTTTGTGAGGCTCTGTACCTCCCCAGGACCCTCTTTTCTCCTGCAGCACAGCTCTTATGAAGTCTGGCTGTCTCTAGCACCCACTACCTCAGCGTGGTCCCTTAAGAGGAACCCACAGGGTTCACATGCAGTGCTTAGAGAAATAGCCCCTTAAGGACTTGGCTACTCCCTTGAGTCAGCAAAGATAATTCAGATGGCTCAAGAGGAATGGTAGTGCAGAGACTTATGATCCTTTCTTTCAGCTTCTTGAAAGCGAAAGAGAGGTCAGAATTGTTTTTTCTCCTTACAGTGTTAAGTGCCTGAAGAAAGGGATGTTCAAATGATGTGAAGAAAAAACTTGAATTGTGGCCACATAATGCTTGGAAAGGAGTTAGGTGGCCTAAGCCCAAACCATGGCAGAGACCATGCTACCAGTTCAGCAAGGTGGGTGACTGTGGTGGGCCTGTGCTCAGACACTATTAGTTTGACCAGTCTAGACAGCTGAAGAATACAGCTTGTCCTTCAGGAAAACCACAGCTGAAGGAGTGCCAAACAGGCAGAAAAATAAGAGCATCAGTTTTCAGAACATAAATTTTACATACAAGTTATTGTGACTTTCTGTAAGTGGGTAGAGGAGATGTGAGGTAAGGCTTTGTAAAAGGCAAAGGGTTTTGCAAGGTGACCTTAGAGCCCTTGGTCTGGGATATAGTTACACATATGGAAGACGTCCCAGAGGTGACCCTGGGGAGCTGACAAAGAGAAGCTTGTTGCCTTGGCAGAACAAATAAGCCACAGCTGGAAGAAGCAGTAGATAACAGCAGTCTTGACAAGAAAACATAAAAGAGGACAATACTGAATTAAGCCAGTCTTGAAGATCCTTAGTCTCTAAATGACTGATAAGGGAGAATAATTAAACAGGAAAGGGCAAAGAGATGGGAACCATAAAATAATCAAACTTACTAGTGAGCAGCAACCACCAACAATAATTGCTTTCTTCTGCCCCAGAACAATGGTTTTAATCTTCTGCTTTCATTTAGTCAGCTCCTATCTCCAGCTTAATGTTATTTTTACACTTTCCTGGGAATATAGCAAATGTGACTTCTATATGAAGAAGCCTTTCACAGCTGCATAGAACAAATACTAATGCCCAGAATATATTTAGAGAAATAACTGTAAAAGGCTTTAATTTTTAGGAAGAAATGGAAATCTGAAATTCAAGCATGCCTGCAGTTCCCCATGTGCTATATTCCAGCTACAGATTACAGCACCAGTGGGGCAGCCAGGCAAAAGCAGTCTTCATTGCAGAGAACCTGTAAATTCATCAGCAGCTGGACCCATCCTATGGCTGAATGGTGAGGGAAGGTGTAGCTGTTGTTTTCTGTAACCCCGTTTTATGGATCCCTCCCTGGTCATGGAGCAGGACCTTGTTGTGCTAGGCATGCTGCCACTGTTTGTCAGTCTGTCCACATCCCTATACAGAAGGTAAGAAATCTGCAATATTTGACCCCCTGGAATCTTTCCATACCTCCCTCTTGCCATCGGTGTAAGTACTGACTGAGCTATATGAAAGGTGTTGGGAAATAAATCCCAGCCTCTCTTCTCAGCTGCATCTAGCAGGGCACTTTCAACACCATTTGGAAGATTTCATTTTAACTGACCTTCAGGAATGACCTATTTTTGGGCTCTGGGTATTTTTAAGATGAGCCCAAAGGAACTCCTAAATATCTCACTGGTGAGAGTGGAGGAGGACACATGCTGTTGCTGTTTCCAACAGCTCTGAAGGGTCTGGAAAGTCCCTGTGTGGAGTTTTCAGCTTCAAAGAGAATTTTCTAAATATGGAAAGCTGGAGTCCATAAGTAATCTGTGTTGCCAAAAGACAAAAAAGTGAGGGAGAGAGATTTGTTTGTGGCATGTAGAACCTATGCTGTGCAGCATCATAGAATCATTTGGCTGGAAGAGACCTTTAAGATCATCAAGTCCAGCCATTAACCCTACACTGCCAGGGTCCCTAAACCATGTCCCCCAGCACCACATCTACATGGTTTTTAAACACCTCCAGGGATGGGGACTCCACCACCTCCCTGGGCAGCCCATTCCAATGCCTAACCAACCTCTCTGGAAAGAAATTCTTCCTGATATCTAACCTAAATTTCCCTTGGTGCAACTTGAAGCCTTTCCCATCACATGGCTGATGGCACAACGGTGGGAATCACTGTACTACAGTGTGTGGTGAACATGCTTGCAGGGCTACAGGGAGTTTGCCTGTGTTATTTGCAACCACACATCAGGAGTGAACAGCTGTATGGGGAGATAGAAAGCAGTTAGCTTCCCACTTTAAGTATGGTGGTGCTTGTAACTAACCTGGAGTGGAAAGAAACACAAACTGTAGCCTAGGGATGCTACCGCATGGTTTTGGTTAGACCAGAGTACCTGCTTCTCAGCCAAGAAGTGGCAGCTTCAGGCTGAAGTCTGACTGAGCAGCTGCTTCTCTGCCCTGGCTGTGTGCACCACAGGTCATCTGTCCTTGATCTCTACTTGACAGGAACAGGGATGCTAGAGAAGCTGCTTTTCACCTCTTCCCAGGTGGTGTCTCTGGTGTAGCTGTGTGGCTGGCCATCCGTGCTACACATTGAAAGGACACAAAGACTCATGAATGCTGAATGTCTTCTGTGAGCCTGCTCTCAGTGCTACAAGACTGAACAGTTTGGATAGTCTCCAAGTCTGACTAGTCTCAAGCTAGTAAGCAAATTTAATAAACCCTACAAGGCACCCTCTTGGCCTGTTTCTTCCTGGGCAGCAAGGAAAGGAACTGATTTGGTATTGGGGCAGGGCATCTAAATGTTTCTCCTCTTAGTAGGATTGCAGGGAGTTAAACTTCTTTGGAGAAAAAGCAGAATAAAGACTGGGTAAAGAGATAACTGGTAGTGGCTGCAGCCTAATTACTGTGTCTGCATATCTAATTAACTTTTCCCCTGCCTTCTTTTTTTTTTCTGAAATGTTTTGAGAGTAATTGCTGCTATTACTTGTAAACAATAATTTTATAAGGTGTGAAATTCCTATACTGCTTTGTTTATCATGATTCATGACCTTATGCCCCAGGGGAAGGGTGTAGTCAGCTTGGCATAAGCAGTGCTGTGCCAGATGCAGGGTGGTTCATATTCAGAATGTTATTTACAGGGATACAAGGCAGGGGGGCAGGGAGGGGCAGGAATTGGAGGATCAAAATCCCAGATAGCCTGGAATGTGCAGGATCAGATATCTGCATTAGAGCACTTAGCCCCTTAATTTGTGTTTCCCAGGATGCCTGACTCTTACAGATCATTTTTCTTCTCAATGGACATGTGCCTACATATAGCTATTTCCATTCCACTCATAGCCCTTGTTTATGTCACCAAAAGACCTCGTCACATTTGACTGTTATTTTTACATAATGACTAAATCAGTGGAGGACCATGGAATATGCAAATATGAAATCATCTTAAATGTATGCATCAACATGGTTTAAAAATTAGTGGAGAAATTTAGATCAATAATGCTTAGATGCCACAGGGTTTAGCTGAGTTCTGGTGTTAATTAGCCATATAGAATCACAGAATCATTTATGTTGGAAAAGACACTTAAGATCATCAGGTCCAACCATTAACCTAACACTATCCCATCCAATACTAAACTATGTCCCTAAGTGACATGTCCACACATCTTTTAAATACCTCCAAGGGTGGTCACTCAACCACTGAGTTACAGGCAAAGATTGATTAGGAAATGTATCAGTGAAATTCACCAAATATAGTAAAATAAGAACAGAAAGAATGTCAAATTAATTACAAAATGGCTTGATGAATGAGCTGTGAACAATGAAGAGAGGTATGTATCTAAGAATCAGTAACTGTCTGGGATTCAAGAGACCCAGACCCCCTATCTAAACATCTCCATTAAATGCAAAATTGCATTTAATTGGATACCAATCAGCTCTGCCCAGGACATGGAAACTTGCTCCAGGGGCAGAGCATTATGTGAAGCAGAGAACAGTTAAAGCATGCCAAGCTAGAGAAGAAAAAAAAAAGGCAAAGCAGGTATTTCTTTCTTTAGAGGATGTTTATTGACTTCCCAACATCAGTGATTCTTGTAGCTCATCTGATGCTCAGTTACCTCCTGCATTCTGCTGTTGCTCCAGTCACATAAAACCTGTGTGGTGAGAACTGAAATTTAGCTATGAAGTTGTGACACATGATGTTGTGCCATGGTAGGGGGATAGGCTGAAATGGCTCCAATGGCACAGAAAATGAAGGAAGGAGGTAGCAAACTGATTATAGGGACTTTACTTAAGAAAGGGACAGGGGAAGAAAAATAAAATAAAAAAGGAGAATTTAAACAAAACAGTAAAGGGGAAAAGTTTAAGTAGGGCTTAGGAAGGATAAATAAAATATTATTCTACAGAAGTTTTGATCTGACCACAGCTGAGAAGTGTTTTCCCATCTTCCTACTAGCAGAACAATACAGACTAGGTAGGGACTAAACTGTTTTGATCCATATCTGTGTGAGTACAGCCCTTTGCAAACTATGCTTTCTTTGAGGAAAACAAATAAAAAATGGCAAAGTAAGAAAGGAGTAAGTGCAGTCAGAGGCATGAAAGAATGAATAAATCCTTCAAGCTCTCCAGAGCAGTGGATAGAGCTCTGTCCATACCAATATTTCACATATGGGACTGGGGCCACCTTCACTCTCCCTGTTTTCTGAGGCTTTTGAGGCAGAGCCCAGTGAGTCTTATGGTTGTTAGCCACTTGGTTTGAGGTGAACTTGAGTTGTTGATTTTGGTTTTTTTTAAAGTCTGTAGCTTGCTTCCTGAAGCAGACCTGAAAAATGTAAACCAGTATAAATCCACACCAACAGACCACCAGGGAAGAAAGTTGCTGAGCCTTACTTGTTCAGCCTGATGATACTGGGCAACCCAAAAGATTGAATTTCTTGACCCTGGCCAAGGTCTCCAGGTTGTTTTTGTGAATGCTAGTGCATTCACAGTAGAGAAAGATGTCCAGGGTGTTGAGGTCGTCTTGTGTGTGTTTATGTGTGAAATCCAGAATTTGATGGGCACATTATTAAAGCTTTGTAACTTCAGTGTTTGAATAGTGCCTACTGTCAAGAATACAGAAGGACTTTTGTGACTAAATTTCCTTCTCTCCCAAAAAGAGTAAGAACTCCAAGAAGCAACAAAATATACACACAACCCATCATTAAAAAAAAAAATCACTGAAGATTTTGTATGCCTCATCTGAGTTGGCCAGCTATGAGACATCAAAATAGACTTCACTTTTTTAGCTGAATTTTCAAATTCACTTTCTGATAATAAATCTTGTCTCAGATGTTTTGACACACCACTGCTGAAAATTTAGAACACAATATACTGCTGAAAAGAAAATTCTGAATAGCTTCGGTTTTTGTTGATGGGTTGTTTTCTTCTCCATATTCTGCTAAGGATTTACTTGTTAAAAATCATTTGTTGGTGAAGGAGGCAAGTAGTTTAAATTGTTAATTCTTTGTTGTTCTCGGTAGACACTGTTTAGTTGTGCAAATATTCACTCAACTCTCATGTTGTGTGCTTCATAGGTCACTATTTTACTTGTCCTGTATAAAGCAGTGAGGTTGTGGGTTTTTTTATGAGCTAGGTGCACAATTTATAGTTTAATAAAGAACAACATTTAGTGATAAAGGGGAAACATTATCTAAACTTGCATATGACTACAGTACAGTGCTTTTCTTCAAAAATCCCAGAATAGCAATTTTGTTAAACCAGTCATTTTGTGGCAGCAGAACTAATGAAGCCTGGTTTCCTATAGTTTTTTGTCTCATGGGTGATTGACTTTCACTATCTAAGAGGATGTGAGCCCCAGGCAAAGCTTTTCCCATCACTGGGGTGTTTATATAAGGGCTTTCTCCCATGAGGCTTCTCTCATATCTTGAACTCACAAATGCAAGTTTTCTCAGAGCCAGGACTCCGATAGCATCTCTACCCATCTGTCTATTTTCAGGGGTAAAAAAAGAAAAGGAGGAGGAATTCAGTTATCTTTTCACAGTTCCACCAGTGTTAGAAGCTGATTGGAAATATCATTAAGACTGTTGGAATGAATACAGGTGAGCACAAAATGAACACAGGCTCCAATTTTATAGGAAATTCTACTTAAAATAGCTTGGACATCAAGGATGCACTAGTACTGCAATGAATATCAGAGAGATCTTCTCTGCTTGAAATGGTTGTTTCAAACTTCTTCTGTAAGAGAAGGAAGATTGGATGTTTTCTTTCCTGATTTTCAGTGTTCTGTGCACAACAGCAGATGAGTAATAGGTTTCTAAAATGTGCTTTTGTCCTTTCCTTTTGGTCAGTCCACACAACTACCATCATCAGCTGTTGGTTAACTGTGCTGTTTAATCCAGACTGCATAGATTTGCACTTTGGAACAGAAGAGATCCATTTCAGCCCTACTGTAGAAACCTGCACTGATATACATTAAGCCTAATTTTTTTGTTTTCACAATTGCACACTTGGTCATAATTCTGTAGGTAATTATCCAGTCAAACAAAAAGTATCCACTACTAGTTTTAAAAGAATGCTGTTTCTTCTGTGCAGTCCACTGAAACAACTTCTAGCACTTCATGTATATATTTGGGTAGTAAAGGCCAAGTCATAAAGAGTCCTAATGCAGGCAGGAATAGTAATGCCTATGTTAAAGTCAGTGAAGTAAAACTCTAGTGTGTATCCTTTGATGCTCTGCCTCAGTGATGCAGTACAAATGTACATTTTAATGGTGCTTTTATAGTACTTGAGCTCTTGGCTGTATTGAAATGCAATTTTTTCATCTTTGATGTTTTTGGAATGTGTTGAGAGCATAATGTCCATGTTTTTTCATAGATCCCAGAGAGACCTCCCTCTAACTTTTCACTTGCCCATTCACAGCAAACCTTGCCTTGTGAATTAGTCATCGTCAGCAAGGTAAGAAGTGGAGTTTGAGTTATATCTATATTTTAATTAGACAAGGAACTCAAGAGTCTCACCAGACAGATTCTTGGGCATGGACCTTATATCTTCTGCTTAGAGTCTGAACTGCTGGAAATTTCCAGATTTTTTTAATGACCTGTATTTTTGTGAGAGGGTTCCATGCAATTTTGAGAACTACTGGGAAAGAAGCAAACAATAGTATCTAGAATTCTCTAGTCATACATTTCCAGAGGCTTTAGGGAGTTGTCATTAGCTCCATTTCACATGTGAGGAACAGAGGATTTAAGTGACTTGTCCCAGATCATCCAGCAAGTAAGAAACAGAGCTAGAGTTAGGAGCTCTGACTTTTAAGTTGTGCCAAATCCATTCAGACAAATGCTGCAGCCATCATGAGGAATCATGTCACAAGCTAGCAGTGAATAGTGGAGATTTTAACCTTTAGTAATACCACTTATTTAACCTCGGTGATTCACAAAACAAACAGAGTATCTAAAGAGTAGAAAGAGATGGAGATTTGCACCTTCAGATATTCAGATAGTTTGCACCAGTGGGCTAGAAAGAAGAAGCTTAACGTTTCTGTCTGTACTGGAGAGGAGGAATGCCTCCATGTCTGAATCAATATTCACATGATCTTCTCTCTCAGTGGAAAAATACTCCTTTGGGTACAGAATAAGATTCTACTATTCTGCACTAGTCAGCTGTGATAGTGGCTTGGCCCTCAAGCTCTCATGAGAGAATTAGCCATCCTCTCCTTCTGTTCTGTTACCTCCTAATTCTTTAGATACCATCTGATCTAATGTTTTACTAGATGAACCATCTGATGCTTAATCACCACCTACACAAGCTTATTTTGTCAGTGTTTATCACAGTAGGAACCTGGGCAGGACAGAAGAAATTTTGAACTTCTGTCCTGAATTGTGCTGTCTTACCTGATTAGCTAGAGGTGGAGCAATACTTGAGCTACTCTTCCTGCCTTCAGTGCCTATAATTGCAGGTTCTCAGCAACCAGAAGATGAACATGTCTGATATTTTTCTTACTTCTCTCATGGACTCCCTCAGAGAGGGAGGCAAACAGTAGAATAATAGCTTTACATACTCACAGAATCACAGAAAGGACATTCTAGATCACCAAGCCCAACCATAACCTACAAGAACAAAAAAAAAGCCCAAATCCCCGACCATTAGAAAAAAAAAAAACAAACAAAAAAACAAACAACCAGAAAAAAACAAAAAGCAACCAACCGTACAAAAAAACCCCACACCATGCACAACCCCCTACACACCTGCTCTTAGAGCATGTCCTGAAGCATCTTGTCAACTCTTTTCTTAAATGCCTCCAGGGATGGTGATTCAAACACCTCCCCAGGCAGGCTGTTCCAGTGCCTCACCACTCTTTCCATAAAGAATTTCTTCCTAATATCTGATCTAAACCTCTCCTGCTGCAACTT
>JAOEGS010005384.1:140179-175127 GCA_025447755.1 Corythornis vintsioides
ACTGAGAAAAAATTCTTTCTTGTGTTGACCCTAAACCTCTTGTGCTCCAGTTTGCACCCATTGCCTCTCGTCCTGTCGTTAGTTGTGGCCTGTGGTGCCAGTTCTCGATCCTCACATCCAAGCTATCAATAAGGATGCCAAACAAGAGTGACCCCAAAACTGATCCCTGACGGACACCACTAGTGACCAGCAAACAGCTGTCAAACTCTCCTGAAAAAGGGCAGAAACACCAAGAAACAATGGTGGAAAAAAAATGAGAAACTGCAGATAGATTAACTCAGTTCTGAAATATTTTGAAATGATAATCTTTTGCTTATGGTCTTCAGAATCTCAGTGGCACTCACTACATAGCATGGTCATAGCACAGGAACTGAGATGTGAATTCCAAACAAACAGTAGAGAAGGGGGATGTTTACATCTGTTTTAAGGGAGACCAGTGTAAACAATATATTGAAATCTTCCTGCTGAATTTTCTTAACAGCAGTGAAGAATAAGCTTGTTTAAGAAGCACTGTCCAACAACAGCTTTTGCTTTAAAATGATACCATATTCCTAAAGCTGTGTACTATTGTTTTGTAGTGGTAAACCATATTTTGTGTGTATTTCAATTTTTTATATTTTTTTTTCCCTCCACTAACAACACGCACTGTGGGCCAAGGGAGATCAAGATGAAGTTTTCATTTCATTCAGAGCTCTGGAATAAAGCCCATTGGGACTTGTATCTTTTGAAGCTCTAATAATTAACATGCCTGAATTCCTTAAACTCCAGCACTCACCAGAATGTGCTTCCTGCAGAGCTGAATGAGGGCAAGGACATTGTCTGGCCAGCAGGAAGAAAAGGATGCTGACCCTTCTTGGAAGGATTCTTGCTGTCTTTGGGATGGTTGGAGGAGAGGATACACCTGAGCTGGGGGTGACCAGAAGGCTCTTGATGCCTTTGCACATACAGGAGGTATGTAGGATGTGGCTCTCTCTTTAGTCCTCTCTTTTAACTTATCTAAGCATCAGGCTTTTTCCCACCCCAGGGCTCTGCTGACTGTGGATATGCTCTGGTCCTTGTTAATCCAAATTTGGAAGCAGATAGAAGAGAATTCTGTTGACCTAAAAAAAAAAAAAAGCTGTAAGTTAGAACAACTGGTGTGAGGATACGACTTCTTTTCCCAGACCCCTTCATTCTCCGTGTGAAAGGAGGACCTGTGATGCCTTGTCAGTGACTGGAAGACTGTCTTCTCTGAATCAGCACCCTGAAAAGCAGAAAAGACTTGGAAATGGCAAAGGGGCATAGGTGTCAGTAGGTAATGTTTCACACACAATATGGCCTAAAGTAAGTACCCAAGATCCTCTTCTGAAGTGCCAAAGAATCGATTTGGCCTGACAGTATGGCAAAGTCCTTTCTGACCTTCATTCACATGTGACATCTCAGGTTCTGTAGTGTGACCATGACACACAGTTTATCTCATTTAGAGTTTTCTCAGGCTATGATCTTAGGAAGTTTTTGAAGTCCACTTCCTGTCCCAAAGAAGGATCAGTTAAGCTAACATCACATCTCATACAGAGATTTGACTGATCTGTTCTTAAATACCACCCCAATGACCACTCCAGACAAACTAGCCAGTGTTTTATTTTCTTCTCTGTTAGAAGACTCTCTTACCTAAATTTACTGCAAATCAAACTTATTCTCATCCTGTCCATACTGGAAAAAAAAGATTGTTCCTTTTCTTTATACAGCCTCACATACGAAAGTTTGTTATCACATCTCCTCTCAATCCTTTTCTCTAAACAACTGCAGTTTATTCAGTCTTTCCTTCTACATCAGGTTTTCTGGATGTCAAATTAGTTTCCATTGCTCTCCTCAAGGCTATCTCCATTTGGCTCAACCTGTGAAGCACAGAGTCCAAATGGGACAGAGCACTTCGGCTGAGCTCTTTCCCATGCTGAGAAGGCAAAAGCCTTTCTATATGTTTCACAGTCCTACCCAGCATTTGTTATTCCAGAACTTAGGCCAACAACTATTTCTCAATTGAAGGGTAAAGCAGAAATCTCTAGCCTATAGCCAAATCAAAGCAGGTACCCAAACACGGGTGTGTACACAAATGTGGGTGTACCACGTTTTGGTACACCCCTGATTTCATGTGGACTGGGGGCTGAATCCACAGAGGGCTCTTATTTAGCTCCCCTTCTTTCTTTCCACTCTTCTTGGAAAGGGTGACAAGGTGTGGCTTGCCAAGGCAGACTGCCAGCTGCTGAAATTTCCTATACAGCTGTAGAAATAAAGAACTATTGAGCATGCCTGGACCCCACCACACCCTTGCCCTGACTGTGCTTTGCCCTTTCTAGCTGAAGTACCCTGCTCTGCTCTCTGCCTGTGCAAGGGGGCACTGAGAGTCACACAATATGATCCCTGTCCCTTCTCAGGCCTCAGGGGTTTTTTTGGAGGCAGACTTAGATTCTGCAGGGTCAGACCTATGGCATGTTTCATGCTGCATGGCTGGGGCCCACCTTTCCTGGTACAATGGGCTTCATCCTAGTATTTTAAGGAGATTAAATCCTCTAGGTTGGCCATTTTTATTTCACTTTCATGTAATAGCAGAGGTGCCCCTTAAATTCAGAGGGACTGGGAGGCACAGCCACACTCTGACACAAAGCTTGAGCACTGTTTTTTAGATTTTTTTTTTTATTATTATTATTTAACAGAAAATTGATTCTTTGCTTCACTGATGTCCCTGGCAAAAGTAGGGAACAAACAGTCCTGAAACAACTTTAAAAGCACCTCATAATTGTATTGTGACCACATGGGATTCTGTGAATGCAGGGGATTTGAGGTGCTGAGAGCACTCAGCTGCCTGGTGGTCAACAGAAGTTAAAAGTCACTAAGCATTTTTTAGGAGACTCTTACCACCCAGCAGGACAAGAACCAACTGAAATCAGTGAGTGACTGGCCTGCTTGTATTAAAACCAGTTGTATGAAAATGACCTAGAGAGTAGAAGAAAGTAAGAATTTAATCTGAAAATGGGGGGCAGGGGGAGTTTCATTATATTTGGATGTGGATTTGGAGAGAATGAATACAATCGGAAGTTTGTTGTTGGTTGGTTTGTTTGTTTTGCTAATAACGGTGTTGGGTTTTTTTAATCACCTATACATGTATATGTTGCAGAATAAGGTTAACATACATGCCAAATCTAATGGAGCAAGCATTCCTAACTGTTCAGAGAAAGGCAAGGTGTTTTTTTCTTCTTCATATAGTAGGAAAAGAGTATTTTTTTTTTTGACCTTGAATAATATTGAACAGCTGGATATAATTACTTTTAAATATTTCAATAAACTCTACCTTTCAGATGAGTATAAGCATGACAAGCATGACAAAATAAATAGAATTTTCAGATGACAGAGGAAAAGTTGAGGTTCTTAGGTTGTGCTTTCTGAAAATACAATAGAGACATATGAGGAAATTATTCAATATGATTAATACTCTGCATTGAAGGAGATCTACGTATGTTATCTTGTCAGGATTGTCTCCCTAGCAAGGGAGAATAAAAGAAAGGTGTACTGTGTAGAGCAAAGAGTTTAGTTCAGACTGTGTGAAAGGGATGGCTACAGGAGCAGTAGCAGCATCATTTTACCCAGCATGCACCCAGCTATTGCCCCTTGAATGATTCATCATGTGCTGACTGTGTTCCCTTAAGTCAATGGCTAAAATCCTGAAGTGACAAACTTATTTGTCATAGGGCCAGGCTCTTTATATGTTAAAAATTAATTAATAAGAATCTTTACATGTTAACTATTACATGTTTATTTACTATAGAAGATTATCTTTAACATTTCTTAGCAATAAGCCCCAGACCTGCTTAGAATCACAAAAGCTGTGGCTTGGTTATGTGGCTTCACAGTAGCACAGCTAGCCATTCCTATTGCATCCTAACACATTTAAAACACAGGGAAAGTGGTTGAATTATTGATTTGATTTTTCTTTGATTGTCCACATTCTAGGTGCCATTAGAGTCTTTAATTCTTTAGTAATTAGTTGCAAATATCTAATGACTGATGATATGACATGATTTACTCTCTCCATGGGCTTCATTTATGTACCTGATGTCAGTCTGTGGTACCATACATACACAGGCTCTCAAAAGCAGCTTTTATAACTAGTCTTTTCTATAATGAAAACCAGAATTCTTTCAGGAACAGAACAATAAAATTGTTAGGCATTTGGTTTTTTAGCTGAACTTCCAGTGACAAAGTATTTCAGGAATAGAGTACAATTGGCTTTCATCAGAGAGATGAGATGGTTGATATCAGTTATAGACATTATAGTACATTATTCTTTATACATACAAATTTTTATTATGTAAGTAAACTTTAAAATATATATATACCTTGGGAGATCTTTTTGGTCAAAGCAAATATTTTGTTGCATGTGTTTATTGAATTGCAGAATCTGATCTTTCTGTCTTTGTATTTTAAATCTCTGTGGCTTGAACTTGATTTTCTAAGTTTCCATAGGACTGTCCAAATTGGTTAGCTCTAAGAGCCATATTTTAAAGTTTATTTTCAGTTTTTCTTACAATCTATCTAGTATTTATCAGTTCCAGGAAAAAACTTAACATGGAGACTGGGTCATTTTTCAATTCAGTGGGTTTTTTGGTATCTTTTTTCTCTTTATAGATACAGCATAATTCTATATTGTTTAGCTTGCAGATGAGAAATTCTCTTACAGAAAAAGAAGGCAGAAACACAGAATTCCAACAGCAAATCTAAGCCATAACAATGTAATGTAATAATGCAAATATTATTGTGATTAAATTACTGCATGAGATTTCATGGCTTGTAGGAATTGAATATATTTCACATACCTATTCCTCTTAAATTGCAAGTGAAATTGGCCAGATGCTTAGAAGTTAAGGGAAGACATGTAGCATGATTACACATTTTCAATACCTTATGAAACTGTGCCAAGAAAAATAATTCTATCAGTTTGTTGAATAAAATATTGAATCACATTGGGATGCTTTTGCACATGAACTCTCCAAGTTTGGCAGGATCTTATTTGGCAAATGAATTATACATTATAGGCATTAGCTGGAAAGTCAGTTGTCTGCAGATTCCTTAGTAGGACAGATCTCTATCTTCTGCTCTGCCCCATATGAAAGACAGGTGATGAAAGCAGATATGCATTAACTTCTTAGATTGTAGGAAGTCAAAGGGGAAATGAGTTCATATGGTTTAACTACTTTCAACCTTATATAACAGAACAGGTCTAATGTTGGACAGCTATGTCCAAGGAAGTTGATTTCTACTTACTATTTGTAAAATTAACTAAATGTGAATTTTGGAGCTTAAGTTTAGGATTCTACCTCTTCAAACATTGAGTAAATCCACAACAGGGTGATGCCTGCAGATATGTTTACCATGTGCTCTACTTGAAGTATCTGTTGATTGCTGAAATAAGGCCTCTGATTATCTTTGGGAAAAGCTACTTGATTTTTACCTTCCAGGATAAAAAAAAAAAAGTTAAGCAATTAAAAACAATTCTTTGTACTATCTTATAATGAATACATAAAATGAATGCATGACGTAGGCAGAAATATTTAGTGGTTTAAGCAAATCTTTTGCTGAATGGTGGCTTTTTAATTTTTACTAAAAAAACAACAACAACAACAACAACAAAAAAAACAGAAAAAAAAAGTAGAGCAAACACTAAAAAATAGGATCATGTTTCCAAAATGATTAAATTTTTTAAATCTCAAAACAATAGATTGGAGAATTCTTACAAATATCTTAGAGTCAAAAAACTGGTAACTTTTAAAGTCAGGAGTTGTTATTAATATTAACCTCTTTCAGCTTTCCTTACAGGACAAACCATAGAACTTCACCATGCAGTTCTTGGTTTGTACCCAGAATATTTGAGCCAGGTGTGAAGAAGTTCAATATTGACACAGACTTGAAGTCATAGAGAATTTACTGCATCCTTTCATAAGCTGCTTAACTGCTTAATTTCCTCACAGTAGAAATTTGTGTGCTTTACCATTTGAACTTATCTAAATTCATCTTCTAGCCATGGAATTTTATTACATCATTATACACAGAATTAAGATGCATCTGTTTTTATAATGTGAACACCACTGCCTTCACTGAGGCAGGGATGTCTGCTCAGCAAAATGAGGTTAATGTGGAAATATATGTCACAGCTCTGAGCACAAGAACATTTTTCCTAAAATTAGAGTATCTCATCAAGCAAGGAAATGTTAAACCTGTTGAGTTACCAGCAACAGAGTTAAAAGAAGAGGCATTTTTAGTTACAGCTACTGGGTTCCCATGTGCCTCTCCTTTATGTTAATATCCTAAGAAAGACTGTCATTTAATACAGCAAACACAGGGACAGATAAGATGCCAGAACTACATCTAAGTGGGAGAAAACATTGGTTCAACTGTTTGTCTTGTCTTTCCAGAGCTGAGAGTATGCTGTCTGGCAGACACCAAGTATCAGTCTGGTCACTTCTGTCACCAGAAGCAAATCTGTCATTTTTTGCAAGGTCCCAAGATAATGAATTTGATACTCTCTTTTTGTCTGGCAATACATTTTGAAAAACACACTTGATATTTCGTGTCTCTTTTCTAGCACATACAGAATCAGCATAAACATGAAGGCAAGCAACATATTCGGATGGAAATGATGCACACAGAGAGAGGGAAGAGACAGAGAAGTCTGAAAAAGAAAAAAGAAACTGTTATAATGACATTTTGATTTTGAAAGCTTAAGATAACTATATGAAAGGAAGTCAGTGATCTTCAGATACTGCAATTAAAGGTTTTGTTCAAACAGACTTTGCTAATATTTTATTTGTGAAGCCTGCAATTGATTGGTCTCTAGTACTTTACCATTTTAATTAAACAGGAATGTAAAGCACTTTTCAGATCAGTTAAAAAAGTAGATTATTTCCCCTAAAAGCATAGTTTCAAAGATTTCCACTCAGAGATTTTGCTAAACTTCTCTGAACATGAATCTTGATTAATAAGCAGTGTTTACTGAATACTGATGTTCAGCCTAGTTCATTTCATGAAATGGATCATATAAATAGCAGAACTAGCAGTTTTCAAAAGAGAGAAAATTCACATTATATGTATCCTTTACCCTCATCTCATTCTTCCATCAAGTTCAAAGTACACACATTCCTTTGCCTTTAACCGTTTTTCATGAGACTATTTATCTTTACAAAACAATTGTTATGTTTGGATTTTTTTTTCATAGATGTAGTGCTTATTTCCTCCTTGAAAACAATTTGGAAAAATATGTTTACAGCATAATTGAGATAAAAGTGTTTGTAACAATAAAGTTAGATGGTGGGATGTGAAGGAGAAGCATTCCTGTCTGCTAATGCATGCAAGATACTACTGCAGACTTGGAGCTTCAGGCTCAATCCCATGAAAGGCACAGGTGCTTAAGCTGGAAATACCAAAATACAAAGCCAGTATGCTGCCTCACAGTCCCATAGCCAGGAAGTCCCTCCCTTCTCAAGGTGCCTGGATTTCTACTCTACACCTCCAGTTGGAGCTGCAGGAGCACTTACTTTTCTGGCTATGCTTGGGGTGGTTCTGCAGTCCTCAGAAGAGACCCAGTGCAATCAGCCAGCTGATGTTTAACACACAGCCAGTTGGATTTGGCTTTCACAAACATGGATATAACTCCCTAAAAATTTAAACAGTGTTCATTAATATCATGCACCATTTGCCACACCAAGTTGAGGGTACCAACCCTCAGCAACTGCTACAACAAAGGTCAATTAGTTAAAAAGATATATATGCCTATATAAGTGTATGTATATATGCATATGTTAGTTGTTTATTAAAAAGAAATTACAAATTAAGAACTCTTTCATCCCAAATGAATGTCCTGACCACTAAGATAGAGGTGAGCTTACTGTGCATGACTTGGCTTTCCTCAGACAGAGGAAAAAACTGAGCTTTGTGTCTGACCTCCTTGGCCAGGTGCTCCCAGAAGGTGTATGGCAGGAGGCACGTATCAGTGCAGTACTGCACGGATATTTGATGTCCTGCTGTCCCTGTTCCTCCAGGTTCATGGGTAAAAGCTTCTCTTGGAGACAGGATGGATGGATAATGCCATGGACTATGTGGCTCTGAAGAAGCCAGATAAGTCATACTGGGATTAATAGGGATCCTAGCATGCTGGTCCCATGCAGTTCTGAATCACTGCATGGACCTCTGCAGCAGGCTCTCAGGACATGTCAGCTGGGGTATCTTGCTATCCAGGATCTGAAGGCAAGGAGGTGGGCAGCAGCTTTTCCTGCTACCCTAGGGTATGAAAGCTTCTAATTTCTTAAAAGGAAATTTCAAATTGTAAGGTTTCAACATCTGAAAGTGGGGGGAAGTGGGATCATAGTGAGAAATGAGGAAATTATAGTCTTGTTGCATGTGTGGGTCAATCTGCTTGTTTCTTTTCAGCCACTTAATTAGAAAAGAAAAGGACACATTAAAATTTTTCAATGATTCCAAGACAATGTGTTCTTCCATTTTCAGTGGAACTCTGGAGAAGTTCAGGTGACAAGTTAAGTTTGAATCATAGCTACATGGATTGAAGTTGAAGGGTTTTGTCTCCTACAAGGTAAGGTATCATACAGAACATACTGTCATTTTTCTGCTAGAAATGGGCCTTTTACTTGGGGACCTTGACTTTGTATCTGTATCTACAATGTCACTCATCTGGTGTTAGTCTCTTCAGTTGCTTTTTTCTGGGTTTGGTCTAACATATCTACTGATACCTATGGTATCTAATGTCCTTTAGTCATGTTTTTCAGTTTGCCAAATCTGTCTCCTCTTGTGCATATTGCTGCTTTTAGTTTTTTTTGCTGCTTTAGTGCAGTGGTATTTATGCCAGTAAAAAGTAGGAAAGCATCAACATTTCCCAGTGCAGAGACCCACACACAATGACTAAAATGGACTTGTTCAAACTTTTGCCATTTCATTCTTTCTCAGATGTTTTGTGGGAAGGTTTTTTGTGCTCTGACAAGCAAATTATTGTGCCTGATTGCTTGCTTACTTTTAAACATTAGGTACTTTTTAAAGTTCATTTTTATGCTCCAATGAATACACAAATTGCTACTATCCATTATTATTTGCCTAGAAGATTAGGACAAACATTTACAATAATGTACCTGGCATGTCTCTGATTATTACAGAACTGCCACATGAAGTATTAGTTAGTGGCAGTTTTATGACGTGCCCAAATGGAATAAAATGTCTATTTTATGCAAAAAAACCCCCAAACAAACAAAAAACATGCACCCAAGGACGGTGCAACGGGACCCAATGTTTCACAATAGGACACATTTTCATGAAGTGATTCAGTGTCTCAGCAGGGATTTAACTCCCAGGGAGAATTGCAGAATTGTCACTTACTGACACTGGATTCTTTTCAGTGGAGAATGCTGACTTCTCAGAAAAGGAGGAGGGGAATGAAGAACCATCTCGTTTGTTTTATCCCTGTGTTTGGTGGGTCAGGGCAAAGTTATTTGAGGGCAATTCTGATGCATTCCTTGTCAGATACTCATTCTTCAAGTGCTGGGCAGGGAATTTTATTGCTTTCACTTGGGGTAGTTAAAAATAATAAATTGCATTTGAGAATAGGAAATGCATTTTATATGTCTCTTGTAAACTTTGTGCTCAAAGCTCTCCATCAGCCGTGCAAATGCCCCAGCAATCCTGTTGACATCTGGCAAGCAGCAAACAGGAAAAGAATGTTTTTTTAAAAAATCTTTACTGTAATATTCTAAAGCAAGTTTTTAATTAGGGGTTTCCCCCCCTTATTTTGCATAGGCCTAAGGTGACCAGCTTTTCTTCATCAGAAAATGCACCATTTCCACTGAGAATTCCAATTATGGTGCAACTACTGCTACTGGACTGTCTTGTTTGAACTGAATTGTCATTGCTGCACTTTGGAAAACTGAGCTCTTAATCCTGACAAGAGTGGTGCTTGCAGGACTGTGTGTGACTACATGTTTGCAGTCAGCATGTGCCAGTAGGAGACATAAAGTTCAATAAATCCTCAAATTTTAACTGACGTGAAATAAGTACTGTTGAAATGCTCATTTCTTGAGATGTGTTCATAACTAAAAACCACTTGAGTTCTAATTAATCAAACAGAAAAAGCCACCTTCAGCATTATTTTTCCTATAGGATTTTTTTTTTAATCATAAAACATGTTATGACTGACATTCTTGTATGTATGTGTGTCCATGTATAGGCATATATAAACAGAGAGGATACTGTTCCACTTCTAGTTTTCAGGCATGCCTGAGAAAAAGCCAGATTCTGATGTATAAAGTAGACACACAAAGGCAACTATGTGTATTTTGTTTGGATCTGCTAACAATGGCTTTTAGTACTTCATTTCTTGAGGAGAAATCCAACTTAGAGTTAAAACATACTTTGAAATTTTTCAATTTTTTTAACATTTTCTGCTAAGATTTCTGTGCTTCATGCTCAGAAAAATCGATTATTTAAGTGTGCTTTCTCACATAGAATTGTAGAATCCTTTTGATTGGAAAAAACCTTTAAGGTCATCTAGACCAACCATTAATCTAAAAACTGCCAGTCCCACTACTAAACCATGTCCCCGAGCACTTCTTCTACACATCTTTTAAATACCTCCAGGGATGGTGACTCCACCACCTCCCTGGGCAGCCTGTTCCAATGCTTAACAACCCTTTCAGTGAAGAAGTTTTTCCTAATGCCCAACCTAAACCTCCTCTACTGCAACTTAAGGCCATGTCCTTTTGTCTTATCACTTGTTTACCTGAGAGAAGAGACTGATCCCCACCTTGCTACAGGTATCCCCCGAGCTTTCTTTTCTTCAGCCTAAACAATTCTTGTTTCCTCAGCTGCTCCTCATAAGTTTTGTTCTCTAAACCCTTCACCAGCTTTATTGCCCTTCTCTAGACATACTCCAGCACCTTAATGCCTTTCTTGTAATGAAGGGCCTAAAACTGAACACATTGTTTGAGGTGCTACCTCATGGGTGCTGATGGATACAGGGGCAAAATAATATAATAATAATTATAAAAAATAATTTATTCCCTTTTCCTGATTGTTGATAAAGATATTAAACTGAACAGACCCCAATACAGATCCCTGGGGGGCACCACTTGTGGCTGGCTGCCAATTGGACTTCATTTCATTCACCACCACTCTTTGGGCCCAGCCATCTAGCCTTTGTTCACCAGCAAAGCATACACTCATCCAAGCCATAAGTGTCCAGTTTCTCCAGAAGAATGCTGTGGGAAGTAGTATCAAAGGCTTTATGTGGCAACATCCACAGCCTCCCTCATCCTCTAAATGGGCCACCCTGTCAAAGAAGGAGATCAGGTTAGTCAAGCATGACTTGCATTTCATAAACCCATGCTGTCTGAGTCTGAACTCTTGGTTTTTGTATGTGCTACATGGTAAAACTCAGAATAATCTGCTCCATAACCTTCTCTGGCACCAAGGTAAGATTGACAGGCCTGTAGTTCCCCAGATCCTTCTTCCAGGCCTTCTTGTAGATGGGTGTCACATTTGCTAACTTCCAGCAACTGAGATGTCCCCAGTTAGCCAGGACTGCTGACAAATCTGGACTCACTGCAGGAAAGTGGCCTGGTGAGCATTTCCACCAGCTCCCTCAATACACTTGAGTGGATCCCATCTGGCCCATAGATTTGTGTCTGAAGACTGAAGTGAAGAAAGCATTAAGTACCTCAGCCTTTTCCTCATCCTTGGTCACTGTATTTCCTCCTGCATCCTATACATGATAAACATTCTCTTTAGTCCCCTTCTTGTTGCTAATGTATCTATAGAAACATTTTCTATTGTTTTGTATAGCAATGGCTAATTTAAGTTCTAGTTGGGCTTTGGCCCTTCTAATTTTCTCCCTGCAGAACTGCACAACATCCTTGTAGTCTCCAAGAGTTGACTGTCTTTTCTTCCAAAGGTGATAAACTCTTTTTTTTTTTTTTTCTTCTTTTTTTTTTTTCCCTGAGCTCCAGCATAATCTCCCTGTTCAGCCAGAATGGTCTTCTCACCCTTCAGTTTATCTTTTTCCACACAGGAACAGCTTGATCTTGTACCTTTAAGGTTTCCATCTTGAAGAATGTTCTATACTCCTTTACCATTCAGGACTGCCTCCCAAGGGACTTTGTCAACCAGGTTCCTAAACAGGTCAGTTTGCCCTCCAGGAATCTAAGGTATCAGTTCTACTGACCCCCTTCCTTTCTTCTGTATGATAGAACAGACTTTTCAGTTGGGTGATCTGTTGCATCCCAGGATCCCTGAAGATTGCCAGCATCTATTTTACTTAGGTGTATATGCTTCATTGATACCCAGAACTCTCCATTCCCTTATTTTCCATTAATTCATATTTAAGTCCAGTGTGGGTATGGCAAAGCTCAGGCTGGACACTTCACTGCACTGGTGCTGCTCTTTTGAACAGGAGTCACTGGCTGTGACATGCAGGTGGGTATTTCTGGAAATCCTGTATCACCACATCAATATACAAAGTACTCAACAATTTAGATTTACATAGTGATACTTTCTTATGGTTTTAAAAGAACTCTGTTAACATGAAGATAAATTTAAAGTATTTTGAATGTAATATAATTAGCAAAAGCTATAGGCAAGATTATCTCTTTCATCTGTCCTTGACGAGGGTCTACAGAAAGGGATGTTTCTGGTTTCTCCATCTGTTTTGTCTTCTCTTTTCAGCCCCACAGATATATTCTTCTTCTGTACCTCCTGTATGGCTGCACAGGGGTGGTGGAACTGGTGACTGCATAGGTGGAGTGCAGAGAGATTTGGGCAGAAGGGCAAAAGAAGAGGGATGCAGGGTGGGATTGAAAGAACATAAGCATTACTACCACTGCCAGCAACACTCTGTGAGATGGGAATAGTTTTGTGAACCCCCAGCACCATGAAGGTGTTTGATTTCTCTAGAGGATCCTGAGAGAGAAAGGGAGAAATAGAGAAGATGTGCACATCCCCACTTAATGGGAGGTCTGACTTTGATTTTGAGTGTCTTTTGAACAGCTTAAAGATGCTGTGAACTCCAGTGCACAGGCATCAGAGTTTATGTCTTTTGGGTTTTGGAGTAGGTAAACTTCAAAACAAGTAAAACTCCAACTAAACAAACTGGCAATGGTATCCTTCCTTGAAGGTGAACATGTACCTAAACATTCTGATTATTCAGGAGCTAAATTGTCACAAAATGACTCAGTGATGTTCTTGTTTCACTGCAGTGGAATGTGGTATGACCAGTTCAATGTATATTGTGATATACCGAGTACCTGACTGACTGAAACCTCTTAGAGTCAAGTGCTTAATAACTGCAGATCTTAGAGTAGCAGAATGCAACAAAAGTATTTGGGAGCTGCAGTTCCTGAAAGAAAACACTCTTCAGTGTGTCTGTGTTTAGGCAATTTATTTTTCCTTTTCTCTCACCAATCCACAAGGTTCTGCTGTGATAACTGAGGCATCTCCTTCATTGTCTGCTGCCTCTGCAGAGCTTTCTGAGCATCCAGATTAGGCACACATATGTGTCCAAAGTAATCAAATATGGAGGAGTTTAATCAGGACATTCTAAAGGTCTTAGCAGATGCCAAACAGCCATATTCAGAATTGCCAACACCTTTATTTTTATCTTAGTTTGTTTTCAAGCTTGAACATGTGTGTACACTAAGATTAGAACTATTTGCATGCCATGTTTCAGAGTTCAGTTATTTTTGAGTTAAGTCTACAAAAATAAAAAAGTGGGTGGCATTTGATCAGAAGGGGAAAGGGAAATAATTTTATTTAAGGCAGAAATAAAAGATTTTTCCTTTCAAATCAGTTAAAAAAAAAAAACCAAACCAAAGAAAAGGCAAAGCTATGCATGGGGATCAAGCACAGGAAAATCTGATTTGCTGAAGAAAGTGTTCTCTTTTCACTTTGTGAAAAGATAAAAATTAATCTAAGCTTCACCAAAGATAAAAATTAATCTAATTTCTGGATCCATGAGAGCTGGTCCTTATAGCCATGTATGGCAGATTTGCTCTACAAGGAATCTGCAGCACTTAAAGGAAAGTTACAGCCAACTGCACTAATGCCCCATGCTTCTACACCAATATTTATCTTTTTTTTCCACTTTTTTTTTCCCCATTTCCAGCTAGACTGAAGATCATTTGAATCAAATATCTAACCAAACTTTTCAGATATGCACAAGTATTTCAGGGGTAGATTCCAGATGCCATACAGTTAACATCTGCTTGCTAAGGTTGTCTGTTTGTGCATGTAAAAACAGGGTTTTCCACACAACTAATAGATTGCTTCATAAGAACACTGATGGCATAATCTAATGCCACTTTATAAAACTCCAATGGCTATTCATTCTTCTCAGTGCTAATCCTGAATTTATGGCATTTTTATATGTGAAGGTCAGAAACAGGAAGAAACTTTATATCAATTCAGATAAGCAGTAAAGCCACTCTCTGAGTCTGCTACTGCATTTAGCCAGCCTGCAGTTACAGCCAAGATCTCGTATGCTTCTCTTGGTAGAAAGGGGGCTCAATTTCTATTTGGCTATTAAAAGAAGCAGTCCAGATGCAACATCTGGCTCAGGAAATCCCTAAACTGCTGATTGTTGGAAACAGGGAGGGTATTCTGGGGGGAGGTGGAGAGGGAATCACTCTGCACACACCCTGTTCATATATTCTTTTCCTAAGCATCTGCCTCTGTCTGCTGTCAAAGACAGGATATTGGGCTGGATGGATCTTTCATCTGACCTGGGATGGCAGTTCCTTTGTGTTTGGGGGTTGGAGTGAGGGGTGGTTGTGAACCTCCATCTTCCAGGCTCTGAGGATCCCAAATATTACTTCCTCTCCTGCCTAAACCTTGATGGCTGTAGTGCTTCATCTCTCGTCTGTTTTGCCCAAATCCTGCTCACAGCAGTGGTGCAGCAGAGAGGGAGGAGGAGAGCTGGCCTCCTTCTCAAGGGCTGTGCATTTTTATGTGTTTATTTATTTCTTTTATCTTGGATGGAGGTGATTTATTTATTTATTTTCCACCTCTGAATGGGGAATTCAGAAAAGTGACATCATTTTTAATCCTTGACAGTTTATGGGCTTTGAAAGAGATTCTGGATAACACTGAGCAATTAAGATGCCATTTTAATAGTTCTTTCAAGTGAAATCAAGTGAGTAATTAAATTGAATGAGGACCATGTCAGGCCACCCGCAAGCTCTCATATCTGCTACAAACAGATGAATAAGGGTGGGGGGGAAATGCTATGTGCCTAAGTGGTCCTATTTATGTATTATTGGGTGACTCTAGGAATGAGGCTTTCAGCTGGAAGATTTGTTTTCTTTGTACAATGTTTCCAAGCAAGAACATGCAAACCTATCAATTGCTATTCAAGCAGCAGTGAATTTCCTATCTTTTTGAATTGTATTCTAATGCCATTGTTTTGTATAATTACCTATTGAAAAGGTCACAGAACATGAACAGGACTCTACATTAAATGCTGGATTAGAATTTCTGCTGTCTTCTTATATATGTGATTATATATGGATGCTTGTTGAAAGTCAGGTTAGAGCACAAACATGTGATATGTTATTACATATGCTTTGCATTCATTTTACACAGAACAAAAAAGCAAAAGTGCAGGCAAAGGAAAAACAAGTAAAGAGATTTACAGTATGATAACTAAGTAGGGGCTGATGAAAAATTATATCTCTCTGTTGTATGCCAGTTCATTTTCTTAGGGGGGAAAAAAACCCCACTTTTTTTTTCTTTAAGCTTTTCCACTCTTACATGTTAAATTTTCTGCCAGTGTTTCTCACTATGATTATAAGTATTAACTGGAAACAATGTTTTGCATAGATATGACAGAGTTAGGTATCCCAGCTACCATAAAAAGAATGCATTTTGGAAATACAGTTTCCAGTTAATACTTTTTATGGTAGCTGGGATACCTAACTCTGTCATATCTATGCAAAACATTGACAAAATATTGATGATTGAAAAAATGTCCCAATTGAAATGAAAATGGATATTAATATGATGACATCTGGTAACAGTTTTAAAAACTTGTCTTGCATCTACAGCACTGCTTTTCCTGCAATGAACATGGGAGGAGGCAGTGGTTCAATACAACAGCCCAAATAAGCTCATCTCATTTCCCATACAGGTTCATGGAAAAACTCATATTATTCCTCAAGAATTTCCTCTGTAGGATACCTTCTGGGCACAGCAGATGGAACAGGTACCAGGCAGCACTACCTGCTCCCCCCACATAAACCTGATTTCCCTTCATCCCCTCAGTGTGTTGCAATCAGCTGCTTATTGCTCAGTGCCTAAAGCTGCTACCCTAGTACAAATACATGCTGTTTTCTTCCTCTGCTAAAACATGATTTTTGTTTTTACTGTGAATGTGGGACAATGCAAGCCCCCTCTGGTGGTCAGAACAACATCTGTATGTTTCTATGGTATTTCACTCTCAAACTGTTTTGCTGAGGGGCCAAAATGTCTGCTCTACATTTTAATGTCATATGACAACTGTTAGTTCATTTTTCTAAGAAAACCACCAGAAAGAGCCAAAAGAGGAGGCGAAATGTTTAGGAGAGGTGTTCCAGCATGTGTCAGGTCCCAGGAATGTGGGCAATGATGCTGATGGGTGCACACAGAGAGTAGCTGTAAAAGTCATCGCATGGATTCTCCCTGCCCAGCTGGAGCACGGGAATAGAGATGGCACTCAAGATGCCAGGACTGGGCCTGCTGCTGAAGGTGGGACAGAGCTTAAAGAGAAATAGGAAACAAACTTAATGCTGAGAAAAAAATACCTGGCTAATATCACAAGCTGTTCTTTCTCTGATCACTGGAAAGCACAGAGATGGTGGATGTGGCATATCAAGGTACAAAAAGCAGTTGTGGATTGATTTACTAGTTTCTCTGGCTCCCGTTTAATTTGGTAGAGTTCACTTCATAATAACAAAAACATTTGGACTCACACAGAGGATGATGATATGCAACTCTTAAATTTAGAGGAAGACTCTCCTAATCACTTTTCCTTTTCCTCTAATATGTCTGCATGTGATACAGTGGCATTTCCCTTTGCTGTTGAGAGTCTGTTTGGTGGTGTCCTCTCTGGCAAGTTATGTAGAAAACATCTGACTTCCTGGAGGTTGAGATGGCTTCTGAAAGTGCTGGGTAGGAAAACCAAACAATGTTTGAATTCACTATAAAAGCATCTATCAGCCATGTCATTGGGAAGATAAGCCAAATGGCTGTCCAAAATCAGTCTCACAGTTCCTAGTCACTGTTTCTCCTTCCCTCTGAAGCTGGCTAATTCTCACACATTGCACAAGCTTCTGCTGGCATTTCTTAGCTTGTTCCCTAAGCCCTCAACTTTACTTTCTGTTGCCTTCCAGCAGCAACACATACCATCTGCCACTCAAAGGATAAAAGAGTCCTGTCAACACAACAGCTGACCAAGAAGAAGAGTAATTCACCAATGTATTTATTTGCTGAAGAGCACTCAATCAATTCTATCAATGGTGAGAAAGAGGACTTAATAATAACATACAATAATTCTGTTCTTTTAAAACACCACTAAGCCACAATAATGGCTGCTGAAGTGCTCATCATTGTCATGTGATTTTTGTTAGCCTTTACCTCAGGAAGCCAAGAAAGAGAGATTGTGATGTTTCACAAAAAATAAGTTATATGTTATTTATACGTTAAATGTTATTTAAGTGTTTGTAACTAAGAGTGTGGCTTCCCCAGAAATGTCTCCTTTTCTTCATCCAGTAGCTCTGCTGCAGACCTGTGGACTGCAGAAAATGGCTCTGTGCCATAACACCCTATGAAGTATTAAAACTCTGCTAGTAGGGGTCATCCTGGACAAGGACTTCTGAATGTTAATTTTTCTGCAGTAATGTCTGAAGGCCCTGCACAAATTTCTGGTAAATGTTCACTGTCAACAACTACAAACTACTATTGGGAAAGAGGAAAGCTGCCAGAGTATCCAGACTGCTTAGAGTTTCAGGTATATTTTTTATTCAAGTTTATGAATTTCTGTCATAAATAGATATTTCCAAAGTAGAAATCTAGAAATGGGTATGAGGATTTTCATTTGTTCTTTTCAATATAGAAAAAACAATAAAGAATAATTGTTATTAAATTTCTTGTAGTTATACAACTACAGTCATTCACCGTGTGAATAAGCAATACTTGTGCACAGAGTTGTGCAGAGGAGAAAGGCTTTAAGAGGGAAGAACAGGAGTTTATGGCTGCCTCAAACTTTCTTTTTCAAAATGCTAAATACTGGATTACATTCAAAAACAATTCATGGTCTTTTTCATAAATGATGTTGATTTTCCAGGTGATTTTCCAGCACTCAAGCTACATGAAACGCAAGCAACTAACATGCAATCTTAAGCTAGGACCATGTCACAGCTACACAAGGTGAGTCACTGGCCAATCTTCTATCATGGACTTGTCTCATCTTCCATGTAGTAAGCAGTGAGACTCCTGGGGGATCAATATTGTCTTCTGATCATTTCTGGAGCTTCCATTTCCTGGCTTTTGATCAAACAAGGATTTTGGTACCAGGACAGGGAAGATTGGTCACATCCATATGAATCAGTGTTGTGGTTTTTCTCTGAACTTTCTATAATTCATCAGCATTCCTCTTGAAGTGAAGGCACTAAGCCTGGACAATATTCTAGCAGTAACTGCTCAGGACTGCATGCAGACATATGATAACCATTCTACTTGATATACTCTTGGGTATATGCTTGTGTATGCAAGAGCAGCATTGTCTCTTTTAGCAGTGTGTCACATTGGGAGCTCCTGTTCAGCTGACAAAGCAGCATGACTCCAGTATGTTTCCAGTGACCTAAAACTCATGAAAGAGATCCCTTTTTTCCTAGCTGCAGTTAATCATGAAGGGAAACAAGATTACATTGAGGTCTTTTTAACTATTTTTTTTTTCCCAGGGGACCAGCTTCATTCCTGTACCCCATAAACAAAGACCTTAGGTATGAATTGCTAAATGGCTGAAAAGACCCATTCTCTTTCTTTGTTCAGGCAATATACAACAGATGCCAGCAAAGGTATTGAAAGAACTTTTGGTATGGGCATGCATTCCTTTTACTGGGTGCTTGTATGCAAGAGAGTTTATATAGTTATAGTAGTAAGAGCTGATACTGGACTACTATCCTTGGTGCAAGCTACAAATTGAAGTTGAACAGGGCTATCCTATTCATTCTGCTGGTCATACTGAAAGCCACTTCAAAATGCTATTCAAAAGATCAGGAAAAAAAAAGCTAAGAAAAATACAGTGTGGAAATGAGTTGTGGGCAGGTGTGAAGAGCTTGTATGTCCAAGCTTCTATGAGGTCCCTAATTACTCTTAGGTAGCATATTCATGTGACAAAATGTGGCTAAGATTCTCCATCCTTCTTCCTCATTGCTACTGCTGACAGCTCCCCAGGCTCTTGCCAGGAAAATTCAGTGCCAAGCTGCTGTGTGCTCCATGCCCAGCAGTCTGAACATCAGAGGCTTTGATAAAGACATCAGGTCATGATCAAGGCACAGAAAGGGATAAGTGAGGAATTTCATAGCCACGCACAAGGGTCATGCTGAGGAAGAAGGGATAGAGACAAACACTATTGTTCAACAGGGAGAGCTCAATTTACCTGCAACATCAGGGCAGAAAAAGAATAGGAGCTGGTAGATGTAAACAAAAGAAGCCAGGAGCTGGGCCATAACATAAGTAGCAAGAAAAACAAAAACAGAGCATGCACAGGCTTCATTGCTTCATCACAAACTCCCTCATAGTGCTCTGGACTTGGCAGGCTCCTGGCTCACCCTGTGTGCCAGAGGATTTTCCTGGCTAAAGCAGTCTGCTGGCAGATGCTCCCCCACCTCAGACCCAGAGATACCATCTCCCAAACAGCCTGTGTGACTAAGAGGAGGCTGACTCTATTATCATTATGGTATCCTGAAAAATACAGATTAGGGGCAGTTGTTACAGGAAAAAAATTTAAACATCCCCATGCTCAAAGGAACAGAGTGTTTATCACGTGAGGTTACTTCCAGTCAGATTTTCCCTTAAACTGAGGCTAAAATAGGAAGCTTACTTCAAACCATCATTCTATAGTACAAAGGTAGAAAAAGTATAATAAACCCCACAATTAAAACTGCTTTTGGTAAGCATCCACCCTATGGGCTCATGAAGCTGCAGGCTGCTATGTACTTATGACATGTGCTGATGGGTGCTTAGAGACATTATATGTGGTTTTCAGGTCCAGGCAGAGCCCCTGGCCCAGTTGGAGGCATCTTTTCCCAGAAAGGATGTCAGGGCTGCTCTCTTCTTCTCTGTCTGTCCTGATTTTCAGGGCACTAGAATGTAACATGGTTCCTAGGGGATTATGTCACATCTTCCCCCTTCCTCCTGCCTCCTTCCCACCCTTAAGGTTAATATTTCTATTGTATGCTTTAATTAGCAGAGTCCTGGCTGCAGGCTAGCTTCTCCTGTTCCTGGCCTCTTTAAAACTCAGCAGCCTATATAATAGATATTATTTTTTAAATGTGAATCATGCAAGGACCTTTTAGGTATTGAAATGTTTAGCTTGCTGTGACATTTACACAGAATCTGCCCATGACATACACACAGCAAACACTGGTTTGTGGTGGCAGGCTGCCAAATCTCCCTGGCCTCTTATCACCTTGTCCCCTGCTTACAGTTTGTTAGATTTCTGGGGAGCCCTGCTCTGTTAATGCAGCAAAACCCTGTCTGTATCTGTTCCTTAACACCTATCCTGTGGTGTGCCAAACAAAGATTAAAAAGTTGCCTTTGACTGGCATCTGAGGGAGTCTGCATTTATGGCATTGCAGAGTCTGAGAATAAGGACTAGCCCAGTGAACTGGAGCAGAGATTTTCACTTCTCACAGGGGCTCACATATCCAGAGAGGATCACCAGTCACCTGAGGCATGAAGTGACTCTGGTGACTTTCTGCTGCAATAAACTCTGGACTCCCAACAGTTTTAGCCCCACTGGTGGGTGCAGGTGGCAGCAGGCCCACTGCCCAAGCTCACTACACTTAGGTTGTTACCCATGAAAACCAGAAGATTGATACAGGTGGGATCTTATCTGTAACATGAGTACCTATTGAGAGGTATAAATGATAAAGCAATCATGACAAAGACAACTACAGAATTTCACAAATGGCAACCTAATCATGCAGTGACAGAGGCAGATCTCAGAGGAGGGTAACCTCTGGCAGGGGAAAAAAGAAAAAGCAACAGTGAGCAGCTGGGAGGGTGCCCAGGAGCTTCAGTCTCACCCAGTTCAGCTGCAGATACAGCAACACACCCAGGCAAAGCCTCATTAGCAGCTTTATACATTTCTGCAATATCTGGGTGTTGTCTGAAGGTTTCCCTTGAGCACTCCCACGTGATCTGAACCTCAGTCAGCACAGCTATAGAATATGCAGGAAAAAGAAACAATGCTTCTTTTTGAGAAACAGATATCAGCATCTGAAACAAGTCACTGTTCTTGACTTAGCCAAACCAAATTCCTGATGTCTGGAGGTTTGTCTATTTAGTGATAGCAGGATTAGATACAGTATGCATGAATATACTGTGTGACCATGCAAAAACCAAATAGTGCCACAGAAATCATTGTGGTTTAATTAATACAGGCTGCTGCTTCATGCTCCACCAAGTTTTTGATTATTTGTCCATCTTTACATTTTCAACAAAACATTCCTGCACAGTCAGATGCCTTCAGAAAAATAAGACAAAAAATGTATCATCCTTTCCATTTTGGAACTTGGGCTTGTTTTCAAGCCATTTCATTCAATTTAATTATATTTTTTTGTTTATTAACAATACATTTGCTGTATCCATTTTTCAAAACACTGCGATTCTAAATTTCTGTGAATTTCATAATTGAAGAACATGAAATATTTTTTTACATATGGCATAAAAACCTAAAGCAATTTGGAAAACATGTTTTAGTTAAGGACATAAACATGTTTCTGAAATACTAAGTTTGTTAACTTTGTTCAGAAATTTCACTTTCACGTCTCCGACTCCAGCTTTTAAGAACATGCAAGATGGTACTTTTGCCCACTCACAGCAGTTGACACTGATTTTTTTTTTTTAATAGTTATTTTGTGTAAAAGACTAAAAATAAAAACGTATTGTTCTGAGCATTGTGGACAACTTTTCCAAGACAGGGAAAACAGAGATTTTTATGACTTAGGAAAAGAGAATTCTCAGAGGGCTGGTCTGCTTTTCTTCCACACTTCCCTTTAGGATTTTCTGAAAACATTTCACTTACTTTTGACTCTACAGTACATTTATAGCCTCTTATTTTTAGGGTTTTGTGTATAGCTCCTTGAACTTGACCTAAGATTCAAAGTGGTGGAGGTCCCTGGTTTAGGTTTTCCCCCTCTCAGCTGCCAGGCAGAATTTTTTCTCTGCTTAGAATGACTTAGGCTGAATGTTCAGTTTCCAGGAGGGGGGAGCCCTTGGAGAGGACTGCTCCAGCCTTGGGAGTTCCCTCATTGAAGCAGGAGAAGGGACAGAGAAGTTGGATGCAGCCCCTGTCTTCCTCACCCCACATTGTGTTTCTGTTCTAGTCCCCCTGTGGATGAGTGGGCAGGAGGAGCAAGAAAATGGATATATTTGCCCATGAGCTCCCAAGGGTGTCCCCCATTCAGCAGCCTGTGCCTCCTTTCATTTCCCAAAGTAAGAGCTAAGCAGAAGCAGTGCAGCAAGGCCTGAAGGGGCAAAACATGCCTTTGTCTGCTCCCTTGCTGTCCTGAACAGCTGGGTTAGAGCCACATACAGCCCATGGCTGTGAATGGCAATATTAACTCCTATTTTTGACTGGCTGTGCCAGCTGTTTGTCAGCACAGCTTTCCAGCAACTCAGAATTTCTTTGGAAATAGGGGATCGTTACAAAATAGGGAAGAACATTATACAAAGACAGAAACTGGAATGGCCAAATTTACCTTCTAGTTGCACCTAAATTAATAATCTAATTTTGAAAGGAAATCAGAACCTAGCAGCTGCTGGTGACTTTCTTTAATCTGTTTTAAAAAGGGTCAGGTTATATTTTTTCTGAGTATGTGAATGCATATGCTATAAAAAAATTGATAGCCTATTTTTAGAATATAGTTCTTTAAATTGTTGATTTTTTTAACATTTGTTTATTTTGACCTAGCAGTCTAACTGGTAAATGTGCAAATGCCTTAAAACTTAAACCACAAGAAAAGTGTGTTTTACTTAAAAGAGGAGCCCAGTCTGTATTTCTTGTTCATCATATAAGCCATGATGAGATTGTCAAGTGACTGCATGCTTCCCAATATTTCATGGGGTTTTTTTAAGCTGATAAGCTTCACTGACAGGCTAAATTCTATTATTTTGGTGTTTTCTAAAATGTTTTTTGTCTTTAATTATTTAAACATAAATTACAAGCTATTTAAATATGTTAAGGCTATGCTATTTCAATCTTAAGGCTAAAGCTTAGTTATTTAACTGATAAATCTGTTAGTCTGCTTAATAATTCTTAAACATGACATGTTTCATAGTAGTTTAAGTCAAAAACATTGTCCAAACCTCTGTAAGGGAAATTAATGTTTTATCTTAACAGTTGCAGGGTGTTAAGATGTACACTAGATATATAGTCCTTCTCTTACATCCAGAATTGGGATCTCCTAACACAGAGTCCTGTATTAATGTAGCAGTAATTATAAATTCATAGGTGATGTATGAATAGACTTGCAGTTAACTTGACATACCTGTCATCCAATCAGGAAAAGCCCCAAACTTTGTTAATATGGAAAAAAAATTCTCACACCAAAAGCAGGGAGTTGATATAAAGTGGTGATCAATAAACAAAGCCCCAAAATTAAAAGAGGATGTCACCCCCACAAAGAAGTGGTGGGGCAAAAACTCTACAGGCTGCAAAAATGAAGCTTGCTAAACCTCCACACCGTGGATATTGGGGTTGCTCCTAACAATGAGGACTGCATTTTTGGCCCATCTAACCCTGGGATCTTGCCTTATGGTCCATTTTATTCTTGTGCAATGACAGGGCTGGGCTCCCTGCTCTGTTAAGCTTTTGTTTACCTCAGCATGGTAATCAGAACTGGACTATAAATCTGTGACTACTTCCATAGATATTAGGGGTTGGAAGGGACCTAGAAGATCATCTAGTCCAACCCCCCTGCCCGAGCAGGATCACCTAGACCAAGTCATCAGTACAGGGTAGGAAAATGGACAGATGTCTATGTGGAAAGATGTAAAGACTGTAAAACTCAGGCACTCAAAATAGGGAACTCCAAGCTTAAATCCACCTGCACACCCTTAATTCACATCCTGCCAGGTGCAGGTGCACACTGCACTTCATTTGCATTCCAACTCTGCAAATTCAAAGGACACTTGCTTTGAGTTTTTTTGCTGATTCAAACCTCAAGTGTATGAGGTGGAAAGCATCCCCCCTTTCCTCTTCCCCTGAATACATTTTTTTCTCAGCATCCTGGAAGCTTCTATAGTGTGTCCCCTCCTCCATACACAGTCTCCTCCCTTCACCACCCTTCTGACCCCACACACTGAGCTTTTCAAAGTTGTCTGTCTCCCTCTGCTTATTTTGTAATGTGGGAGCAGGCTGTGTTTGGGTGCAGTGGGTGGGCTCTGGGGTTGCAGTGGGAGGCTGCTGCCACACGTGGGGCTGAGCCCCTGTGCCTAGAGCACAAGCAGCTGTGCCTGTGGGATGTGTGGGAACCCTGTGGGGCCTTCAATCCTGTAAATGGCTATGCACTTGAAGTCCACTGTGGCTAATGAAACCCTTTTCCAGCACACCAGAAGAAAAAAACCCAAGTAATATCCGTCAGCCTCTTGCCACCCAAACTGCAGCATGTATTAGAATGTCCAGTATCAGTCTCACTTTCCTTGACTTTTCCTCTGTGTAAAAATGGGGTGCAGCTGTGCCAGGGTGCTGAAGTCTATAAATGAGAAGTGTTGCATAGGTGTGAGTATTATGAGCTGCTTAATAGAACTAGACAACATTAGAAATGAAACTGAGTCAGACAGTGAGCCACAGCAGTGTCACTTTAAACCCAGATAGCTGAAGTTTTTGCTGAGAACTACCAAAGAAGAAGGAAAAAACCCCATAATTGCTGTAGCATTCTCATAACTGTCAAAATTCTCCATCTAGCTGAGTCAAATGCAGCAGAGACCATGGAGGTCTTTCCAGGTTACAAAGATCACGTTTTGGCTCAGATTTTTCAGTGTCCCTTTCAAAAAAAATGTCATTTGGAATTGCTGAGCTGCCTTCTTCTCTTAGACCTTGCAGAGAGATTTCCTGACAGACTAGTTAGTACATCCTCTCACACTAATGGTAGCTCTGTGCTCAGTGCAATCACCCCACACAGATGCCTTCCTTGACTTGAGAAGACAAGGTCAGTTTTGGACATCAGGCAACCAGGGAGATGACTTTCCATAAGGAAATAAACTTAGAATGAACATGTCACCAAAATCTTTCTGTCTTACAACTGCTCACTGGTGGCCATATGCAGAGGTGGCTAAAACTGTGATCCCTGCAGTGTTATGGAGGGAAAACTTTTGGGGTTTTCTGAGTGAAATTCTCTTAACTGAAGAGCACCAGGATGTGTGCAGTTATACAGCATATATTGCAACTGCACCCAGCATTGGGAACTGTCTTCTAACAGGGACAACGTGATTGGGTTTTTTTTCTCCCCTTCCTTGTACTGTTACTTTTTGATAGTCCCTCAACCCCTTTGACTCTGTAACACCTCATAAAACAAAGTGTTTGGTTGACATGGTAGGAAACTGGTATATGTAACTTGAAGATTCTTTTAGAAAGCCTGTTGTTTGTTTGTGTTTTAGTGTTCCACCTGCAGCTTCTGAATCCACAGGCTACCACAGAGTTTCCACTGAATTTCAGAGTTTTGGCCCCAAGTACCAGTGGGTAAGTTATGCCTAAGCTTTAATTTGAAGTGTTGGGAGTTTTTTTACAGTATTATAAGTAACAGATATATTCAGAAATAATACATGGAATACTTTTCTACAGTACCTAGAGGTAATATCGTACCAAATAATCTGTACTGATTTTTCCTGAAGAACTTGGAAACAAAACAGTGTGACCATTGTACTTCAAACATTAGAGCAATTGTTCAGTACATGTGGTGCAACCCTAAATTTCTATGTCAGAGCATTGTGCCAACTCTGAGTCTCTGTAAATTATGGTACTGTGGGCATAAGCATGTTTAAACAAGTGCTTTCCTATCTCCAGGTTATATAGTTCTATTTATGTATATGGTATGGAAAAGCCAGACAACACTCTAAAGTGAAAAAAAAGGGAACCTAAAACTTATGCTTATTTTTCACACCATTGTACTTTTAAAATAAAGTAAGGAGGTAGAATTTTTCCTCTAAGTACATTGGTGTCTGTTATATATAAATCTTAATTATGTTTATTCTTGTATACCATAAAACCCGTAGGTAGAAAGAGACTTAGTAAAACATATACAGATAAACAAAGGGTAATTAATTGCTTGCAGTTGAAAGTGTTTTGTGCTATAGTTTGTGTTACTCCAGTATACTTATAAACCTGTGACTCTAAACATCTTTAAATTAAAGGTTTAGGCAGAAAAAACATGAGTGTAACTGCTTTTGAATTCAGTAGGCTGCCTAGTGGCTACTGAAGGTCAGGAGAGTCCAATTCATCTTTCACAATGCCTAGACATCACAGCTATGCTTCTGCAGATATCCTGGAAAATGAAACTGTGAAAGCATTCCAAGCACTTCAGTGGGATTATTGTCTATGACCAAGATCCTCTTGGACAATACACAGACCTTTGGGCGTGTATTGCCATAATACCCAATAAAAAGCAGAGCTTCACCTCAGGATGACTCTGCTTGCTTGGCACAACAGATGGGCTGGTAATGTGTGGAATTGGGACTATTGGTGATGAAAACTAAATCACAGCTTCTCACCCCCACTCTCAGTTTTAAGCATTCATTGCTCTTTTAAGAGATGTAATTTTCTAACTTTTGAAGAAAGGTTTCCCATGTACCATACATAACATCTAGCCCTGGAAGGTGCTGTACTTCCATGTGTATACAAAATAGATCATCCTCTGAGACACTATTTCAGGTTTATTAAGTCGAAAAAAGGAAAAAACCTTTTTGTTATGTATTGTTCTTACTGGAATTACCCTGTGAAAACAATTGTTATATAGAATAGTTAAGACACTGTGCAAGATTAATTGATTGCAGGATCTCAGCCAGTATGCTCAAAGAGCTTTTTTTTTTTCCAAGATAAGATTCTTACAGCAAATTAGAAGTGGACTGTAACAGGCAGTACAAGCCCTTGCACCCAGGTTGGTGCCCCCTGCCAGCTGCTGCTGCTTTCAGTCTAAGCCATCTGCACTGGAGAGGTGTGAGGAATGATCGTGTGCAAACAACATGATTTCCTAATGCAGATTCAATCAGATAATGTAAGAAAAGAAGAGCATCTCTGACTGAAAAGCACCAGGACACTGGTGGCAACTTTAAAAATAGTCAGTATGAGAAACCTAAAAGGTAAGTGTGTTGTTGTGATTTTTTTTTTTTTAATTTTATTTTTTGAGCCAGAACTAGGAAAACAGCAAGATGAATGGAAAAGTGAAGAAAACTACTGGAGGAAAGGAGGTAAAAAGTTTGGTTTGTGACTGCAAAGGGCTTTTATTCTTGTTAGTGTTAGAGGTTAGTATTCAGCTATAAAGGATAATTTGGGTTATACTGATCTTATATCTCTGAGACAAGGAGCAGGACAGATTCTGCAGAGAAGTATGTGACTCATGGGAAGAGTAACTAGGAAGAACTTGCTTGACTTGAATTCTTTCTTACAAGGATTTTATTTACCCTGGGGAAGGGTAAAATTTTCCAGTTTGGCATAGGGCTGAACTTCTTTACCAGTAAAAAAGAACTTGAAGCCTCCTTTGTTGAGAAGATAAACTTTTGTGATACAAGAAGAAGGCTAAATGTGCTGAAAATTTTTGCACAGTGAGAGAGGAAAAAGATGTCTTAAAGAATGCTTCTTCTAACTGTGAAGACTAGTTAATGGAGTATTCAACACATGTCAAACTTAACTAGGTCACATGAACTTTTTTTTCAATACACATGACACTATTTTACATTTCTTTACAGCAGACACACTTACCAAAAAAATAAAGAAAAACACTCCTTGCTTTGAGGAGCCAAGAATCCCAAGTAGCTCTTTCAAAAATATGATACCCGTATTCTAATTCATAAAACACTCCCTTAGATAACTCAGACAAAACACTTTTAAAAACATTTTTCTTCCTAATGTGAATAATAGGCTTGGTGACACTATGGGGACTTAAAAAAAAATTGCTGTGGAAACATTTGGAAAGAGTGACATTCAACAAAATTACTTGCTAAAGAGGTTTAGTTTAAATGCAAATTCAGCATCAGCTCATCTGTACAAACATGTTTTAAAAGAAAGGGAAAAAAACCCAAACACTTCCTTAATGTGCTGATCAGAGCTCTTAACAGTAGTCTCAAAAGTACATCACTTAAGTAAAACTCCCCCGTTTCTCCAGAACAGGGCAGAACTTAATTCTCAGGCACTGTCTGCCTGAAAACTTGAAAAGAATGATGAGATATGGATACAGCTTCCAAACATACACTTTTAATGTATGAGTTATGTGGATTTTTTTTTTTTACAAACCCTACATTAAATTATGAGGAAATAAACTGTCATTGTGAAACTTTTGTTCAGAGTAACTAACTACTTATATAGTTTTGTAAGAAGCTTTGTTCTACCTAATTGTGATGTCAAATTACCTAGATCCTCTCTGCAATAAAAACAAATCTTAAGTTCTTTCAGAAGGAAAAAACCCACCTCATTTTAAAACTAATAACAGGTAGTAGGAATTAAAGTTCACTTTATCAGCCCTATCTTTGAGCAGAGCTAAATCATTTAGTAGAAATCTATTCTAGGCTTTGAAAGATACATGATAACTTAGATGACAAGAGAAGGCTAAAGAACTGTATTATTGTGGATTGCAAGAGCTGTTTTAAATGATGAACCAGTGAAGTTGGAACTGTCAGTATTTGATAAACTGAACTGTAAAGAATCCAAGAGATTCCCACAGACCCTGAGAACGTTGTGTAGCATATCTTAAGCAAAACTGGCAAACACTCAAGAAAACCACTGGTGTTTTTGCCAGTCAATGCTAAGGACTTACATATGGTCTTTGTTCAGGTTCTTTCAACTGGAGAGGGTTTGTCTCAATTTAAATAGTTGGCAGTCGTGATTTCTAATTTTCATAATTGCAGTTGTCTTTAAATCAACTCTGAAAAACTGCACAGGACCTTGCGGGAAATCATCAAATTTACCTCCCTGGAGAAGAATCCCAATCCTTGTCAGCCATGGCTACAGGCCCACAGAAAATGAGGGACAACACAGATTAATTCAGTTTACAAGGAATATAGGAATTACCTGATCTTAGGTCAGAGATCTCTGTCAGTGTGCTTTGAATAGACAGGAAGCTTCTGTACTGAAGTAGATCATTCTTGTTGTCTTCAGGTTACATCTTTTTAGTTCAAGATTGTACAAACTCTGATAGGTCAAAACTGTGGTCTTGGAAGATGTTATGCTTCTTTTGAAATATAAGGAGAGAAATCTGCTTTTTTTTTTTTCTGAAAATTTTAGTTTTCATTATGAACAAGTCTGGCAAATTCAGCTATCCTGAATCAAGAGATTTTCTGGATTTCCTGAGTGCAGTTGGCAAAAGGTTAACACAAGTGAAATGAAAAAAAAAAAAAAGAGCTACATGAGCTGAAACTTTCTGCTACAAATGGTTGCTTTCCTGGATGACCCTAGCCTGGACAGATAATGGCTCTGCTCTTCACACCATAACTACATCTGTTCAAACGAGAATCTCACTCAGTTTATCACTGAGGCACAACTTCAGGTTATTTCCATATAGGAATACAGATGAGTGTAGCTAAAAGACCCTGTGTATTAACTTAAGACCTGCCTGGTGTCTTGGGTGACTTGGTCTAGGTGATCCTGCTCTGGCAGGGGGATTGGACTAGATGATGTTCTAGGTCCCTTCCAACCCCTAACATTCTGTGATTCTGTGATTCTGTATGCTGTTCCTATCTGCTGCATGGGATATGATATTGCCCTGCAAGCCTGTGTATTCTAATAAATCAGCCTGCAGCTGTTCAGCAGGAGTGCTTGCTTTTGTGTGCAGAAGGCTTCTGAAGAGCCCATCAGCAGACCTCTGAGGAGACACAGCCAGTGCCAGGGACTGGAGCCCCACTGGGAGGAGTGAGTGAATGCCTGAAGGAAGGAAGGAAAGGAGTGAAAGTCTTCCCCTCAGGTGGGCTCCCTTTGCCAGTGCTGAGGAGCTGCAGTTGTGTGACTCACTGGCTGCTGTCATGGGAATGTCTGAGAGCAGGATGATGCCATGGGCATGCTGTGGACAGACCACAAGCTGGACACTGTTTAGATTAATCTGTTGCTGTTTTAGGGAAACACAGTAAATGATAATGGCAAGTTTACAAATATGACAATTACAGAAGCTTATTTTTAAACACAGCTGTAAAGGGAGGATAGAAATTTATAATGTTGATAATCATCCTTTGTTTAGGCTCACTGTCCCGAGCCCAATGGGCAAACACTGCAAAACTGACTCTGATGAACAGGAGTGGAAAAAGGATGTGATGTGACAGACTCTGAGGCAGGTTAAAGCCATTTCACAAAATACCCTCCCACATATGGTCTTCAATCCAGACACCAGCAAAATCAGTAGAAAGTCTTTCCATTACAGGTCAAATTGACAGAAGCATTTTGAGAACTATCTACTTGTTTAGACCCCTGCTCCATACCATTGTGGAGGGTAGTGGTCCATTGCACACAATTGAGGATCACAGTCCTTAATGAGAACTGCTAGGCATGTCCTTCCCTCATTCACCTTCTTCTGTCCCAGGAAGACCATCCTGGATCAGGGCTTCTCCCTGGCAGTGTCCCTTTGCACAGGACTGCAACAGCATCTGGACTGCTACCAGGCACACTTAGTCTACCTCAGGAAGAAACATCCATATTTAGGAGTCAGATGTGAGGCTAGTGTCATAAGAACAAATCAAGTTAGTGTCTTCCTCTGACCTCCACATGCCTGCTTTGCTCAGGATCTTGCAAGCTACTTGGGACAGCTTTCATCTACTTTGGAAGCAGTCACTGACATCACTTTGATTTGGCTGGTTACAAACGATGCTTTAATTATCTGGTGTTGTCAGCCCCCATCAGGCTCTTCTTGGCTAAACCCTTTTGCTCTAAGGCCAGACTGAATTTCTGTTTTCTAAATACAGGTGAGGTTCTGTGCTGGGCTCATGTGTCTCTCTGCAGTACTCTTGTGTTACGACCTGCCTGGTGGCAAGATCAGTTCATGCTGTGCCTAGTGTTCTGTTTAAGCTCAGGTGCTTAGTTGTTTTCTGGGGTCTACTTCATCCCTTCTGGAATGTCCTAGCTCTTTCAGTCCTCAAACTCCTGCCCACCTGAAGTCTACACCAGGAAGGCTTGTACATTATTACCCTGCAGGCTTATTTTCTTGAAACTGATTTCTGTCCCACCCAAAATGGGCATGAGCTGTGCCTGTTTCCACCTGAGGCTGCTTGTTAGGCACGATGCCACACCTCATCACAGACTCACATGATAATTGAGGGTAGAGGGGACTCTCAGAGCTTCTCATGCTTAGACCAGGGTCAGGATTCGAGCATCCTGATGCAAAACACAGACAGACACCCTGCAGACTGACATTAAACACCTCTGCAGACGCATTTTGCTGTTGGAGAAAAATTGATGGAAATGAAAGACCAGCATTTTTCTCCTTACCTACTTTAAAAAAAAAAAAAAAAAAAAAAGCTTGTAATTTTCATTTCATCACCTTCTACCACAAACCTTGAAAGAGCAACAGACAGAGGACCTATACACATACTCTCAACCTCTAACATTGGTGTGGCTGGGACCTGCTCCAAATCCATAATTAAAAGTAATATTCCACCCTTTTTTTAATCCATAGAGGCAGGATCTTCTGCTCTGTGTGCCTAGATCATCTTTAAACAATTGTTTACCCTGACAGTCAAGTTCAGGTACTAGTTTCAAACATAGCAGTCTAAGCAGGGCTGGGTTTCTTTCTTTGTGACATGGAGAGTAAGGTTAAAGCAGACAGAAGACACCCAAGCTTCCCACTCAGTATAATCTCAAGATGTCAAAGGGGGAGACAAGAACAGACAAGGGGGTGAAAACTTTACCTTCCAGGTTATTAGGCAGCTGCTGCTGGTGTTCCCACAGCCATAGCTCCTCTTTCTGTAGTCTCATGCCACTACTGTCTGCTTCTCTTCCACTTACACTGATGGGCTAGTCTGCCTTGATTCATATTCATAGATTCATAGATATTAGGGGTTGGAAGGGACCTAGAAGATCATCTAGTATAATGATGAAATTTTAAGACATTCTTAATGCTAATTCAAGTCAAGAGGAGCTTTATTTTCCACAGACACTTCTTCCCTGACCTTTCGTAAGTCTAAGCAGCATGCAATACAACAGTGAAAAATCAGGATCCACTACTGAAGTTTATTTTTATAGAGGTTAGTATTCATGGCGTATGACATAGCCATGCTGTGAAAGTTTTGAAATATTAGTTATAATATTTACTTTGCTTTTGAGAAGAATGTGTTAGTTTAAACATATCTTCTCCTAAGGTAAAGTGAAATAATTAAATGTATTTTCTCATTTTTTGTGGTCCTTTCCCCCTAATTTCCTCTGCAGTTTATTTATTGACTGTACAAAGAAATTACTATTGAAAGGAATAGTGTAGTAAAAAAGTTCAATAGATATTTTAATTATGTTGTAGACAAGGTACATTTATTTCCTTGAGGGAAAGAATAATTGCAACAGCATATTGTGGAGATTTAATCTCTTGAAAAAAAATCTTGTTTTTCTGAATCAGTTATTTTATGTATGTGAGGATAACTGTGAAAATGCCAAATATTCTGGTACAGATTTCTCCTCCTTCAGGAAAATGTAATCCAAGACTATGCAAAACCACACATTTTTTACTAATGACAGTTATGTCAGCAATTTGAAAAGAAACCAACTCCTACTTGCCTTAAGCATGTATTTTGTTGGAGGTGGCAGTGGCCAGTAGTAACAGACTGGCATTAGACTTTTGCTAAATGGATTCAACTTTCAGTATGACTTAATGAAGAAGAGAAAGTCATCGTGGCTTATCTTTTTTGGTAGTAGATTGAGGGGGAGGGATGAGCAGTACCCTGACTATCATTAGTTCACCTTCTCTTCCCATCCAGCCTTGTAGCTCTGGACTGTGTGCCACTCTGATTGCTTCAGCTTCAGGTACAGACCAGGTTCTAAGTCTCATGATAAACATTCCTTCATCCCTGAAAAGCTACTCTGCTTCTGGACTATGTGACTCCCAGATGGAAAAGCCAGTATGATTTATCTGCTGGGACATGTGTAGTGTTTTGCACAGCAGACACCTTTTTGCAGTGGCAATAATGATGCCTGGACAGATGATGACTTTTTTCAGAGCAGGTGCTGGGGATGGTGCTGCAGAGATACATTCATGATGGCAAATCCAAGGAGGGGAAGGCAGAAGGTTGTTTACTCAAGGTAGTGTGAGTCTGGAAACACCTAGATGCATCAGGATTAATCATTACAGATCTCCAGGTCACAGAGGAGGGCCACCAGCAATGAATGAGTTCAGCAAAACTAAGCCACTTCTTTCCAAGCCTCACACATCCATCCAGAACTAATCTGACTGTCTGAGTTCCTTGGAAGTGAATGTGTCTAGATGAAGAAAGTGAGAAGGACTTGTCTTTTTGTGAAACATTAGTGCTATTTATACTGTAGTAACACTCAAGAGTTATTGGGGCCTCAGGATATTAGTTGCAAACCGTTGAGTAATTACAGTTTCTGCCTGAAGGAACAAACAGTCATGGTTGAAAGGAACAGTTCTGTTCAAAAAGTTCTTCACATAGAAGTTATATTAACATTAATACAGTGTTATTCTGCAAATTTACTTCATATATGTATTTGGAGTCATATGTGCTATATACTTCAGTGACACACTAAAGGTCAGTTGCTTCTTTTCCTTACTCTGATGACAAAGTGACTAAGCTGTTCTCCTTTGTTTTTAATTAGAGTCATGTTACCTATACAAAGCAGTGGCTAAAGGTATAATATGTTTGGGTTAGAGTTGTCTCCTTTAGCTGAGAAGTTTGAAGCATTATTATTGAATCCACACTAGTGTAAAAGTGCTCTTCTCTAGCTGCAAGCAGCAGTCAACCTTGTCAAGCTCTAGTGTGTTAACTGTGAGCTCCCAACTCAGTTTTCCTCACAGGCTAAGGTTTGCTGCCTGGTGGATCTACAAGACCTCCAGGGCCACTTGCTGGCTCTGTAGCCTGACATATCAAGCATTGCTGGTTATTTAACTACTTCCTGGCTAATCCAGACATCAGGTCCCAGGGAGATGCTGTGGCTCTGTGCTGCACAAGGAAGGCTATCTGATCACCCGTGCTCCGATGACTTCATCCTCAACATAAGATACATCTTCCCTGAAGCATCCTGCAAAGGACCCTGCTCTGCCCTGGGAGCTTATGCACCAGACATATTCTCCATGAGACATGGGGGCATGGTCCTGACTCTTTCATTTGCTGAGAAAAAAACCATAAAATTGCTGTGGAGGTCTGAGTGCTACCAACTTTGACAGTTCAAAACCAATCATCCTTCCTTAGACAGACAAGGAACTACTGGACAGAGTCCAACAGATTGCTACCAAGATGATTAGGGGACTGGAATGCC
>JAOEGS010005384.1:175227-196997 GCA_025447755.1 Corythornis vintsioides
GCACTGGAACAGGCTGCCCAGAGGGGTTGTAGATCCTCCTTCTCTGAAGATACTCAAAATCCACCTGGATATTGTTCAGGGCAACCTGCTCCAGGTGAACTTGGTTTGGCAGGTGGGTTGAACTAGATCTCCAGACATCCCTTCTAACACCTAGTATTCTCTCATGCCTTACTCGACTCATGACTGGCCCCAAAGTCATGAGACTTAAACAAAAGTATACATGGCAGTTTAGTTGTTACTTTCATTTTTGTTTGAATAATGCTATTTTGGTTCTTGTTGCAGATATCAACACTTTCAATCTGGTTTCTCTACTAGTTTGTTATCACTTTAACCCTTGAAACAATCCTACCATCTTATTGGGCTGCAGTTCTGCCTTCTGCACCCATTTTGCTCCCAACCTTTCAGCTGGTTCTGCCATTTTCAGCCTCAGCTATGCCCTTACAACAGAGCATCTAGAGGGTAGAACGTGTACAGACTAAGAACCTTTCTCTATGCTTCCCTGTGTTCACCCTTCAGTCACAAACCATGAGGGAAAGGAATAGAAACAGTGTGAATGGCTTTCACAACTCCTCTTCAAGTGAGTGATGTGCTTGGTAAGTTGTGTGAGATACTAACTCCTGTGACTGTAAACTCAATTCAGTGCCCTTTCCATAGGAGGCAGGGAGGCAACCAGAGCAGGTTTCTCACAGGCAGTAGTACCATCTACTAGAGGAACCTCAGGAACTTTAATAGGCACCTAGCTTGTTTTTGAAAGACCAGCATCTAGCTCTTTGGTGCTGGACAGATGCATTTTTTGTCCTTTGGAAGAAGGTACTTCTATGTGTGAAGAAATTTCGAGCTGAGCTTTAGACTGCAGTGGTGGTTCACTTAAGTTCTCTTTATGTTTGCTGTAGAAGTTTTACCAGCTAAATGTATTACTGCAGCCAAACCACATCTCTAACACCTAAGACCCTCCAGGCTTGGGGGGGATGCATGGGGGTGGGGGAGAAAAAAAAAAAAAGACAAAAAGACAAAAAGGAAAAAACCACACCAGAGAACAGAGAAGTATGGATTTCCTTGTTAGAATTAGAACACTGAACGTCAGAGCTGTCATGTAAATTTGTGAGGACTGCTTGACCTCAACTAATTAATCTCAGCTAATACTTAATACAAGAATGTTTTTAAACCTCAACCATTTTATGCAAGGCATCCACCTTTGTGGCTATATTTCCCTCGAGGTCCCTTACCATTTGCTGTACAGTAGCCAGTAATACACCGCATTTGCCCCCTGCTTGACATGACTTAAATCCCACATTTCTTAAAAACAACTGGTTTCTGCTGTGGAATGATGCAGTTTTTGCCCTCTGTTCAACAAACCCAGCCACACACGTAGTTGTGATCTCATTCTGGAAAACTTCTGAAGGACAGCGTCCTTGTGCAAAGCAGCAATCCTGAGTACAACATCAGTTTCTCTCTACTTACTCAGTCGTCACCCCCTCTCTCTGTTTTCAAGGTATTTTTTGTTCCCTAAACACTGTAAAAATATTTAGCATACTCCAGATTCACAATAATTAGCCTTTGGAAGGCTGAACTATTCAGTTGCTGAGAATGTCTTCCAAGTTAAAAAAACAACAGACATATGTTTGCTAGGAGAGGAGGCAGTGGTCTTAAATTCTTAGTATATCTGCAAGCTGGGGCTCCTTTCGGCTTTATCTCAGGTTTGGCTTTTTTGTTGGGTTTTGGGTTTTTTTTTTTTTCTGAACCATCAGTTTCATTCTAGTTTAACCCACTGTGGAGTTAGAAGCTCCCAGTGCTAGTGGCATTTTCTTTTCAAAGACTGTATTTCAATTGAGAACACTGGAGGCACAGGAGCAGAAGCCTTTAACATCTTTGTGGCTCCCTTACACTGTGACTTTAGAAAGCTCCAAACTCTCATCTATTTAAAACATCCATTTATTTTTGAGCAGTTTTAAATAGATGAGAACTAAGGAGGAAGGGACTGTTGTGCTCCTAACACTGGCTCTTGCCTGGAATCCTGTCAATGTAAAACCCTCCTGCTCCCCGTGCCGGCTGTGTAACTGTGCCAAGAGCACTTAAGAACAAAATCTCATCAGTTTGGAGCCAGGGTCAGTGTCCTTAAAGCTCTGGAAAGAGCAGAGGAGAACATAGGGAGGAGGACCTGGATTCCAAGCTATTGGATTTGCAAACTGATTCTCCTCAGTTTCTTGGAACAAACACAGACACAGCAGCTTCTGAGTATTTTAAAAGATGTAGCTTTCGGGTTAGTTAGTGAAGTTAGCTTTTTGTGCGTGTGTGTGTTATTATTATTATATACAATGCTAAAGGGTGACATCAGTTAAGACCCACTGGAGAAAACTGTAGGCAGTTTTGCTTATACATTAATTCCAAGCGTACCACTCTGGTTTGTATTTTGTTCTTGAGGAAAACATTCTACTTTACAAACACAAACAAGAAAGAATATGGTCCCTCCTAACACTGCTAAGATTTCTGCTCAAAGCAATCTCAAACCTACAGCTTTCATCCAGCAGAGACTGAGAAATGTGCCTACCTTTAACGTGTATAAGTGCTTTCACAGAGTTCTTACCCACCAAGTGAGGCACCTATAGGAAGTTTTATGGGGTTTAAAGCCTTATCTCCGTTAACATAGAATAGAATCGCTCAGCTACTGCAAAGGTACTGGTACACTACCTCAACTGTACGAGATAGTACCTATGTTGGCTGTGCAACAGGCAGGTGACAATTTAGCGCCTGGAGTTAAAATACCTATTTTTTAGGCTTGTTTAACGGCGCAGGGTCCGGCGCAGGTTCTGATGGACCCGCTCGGAAGCGAGGCCCCCGCGACCTCCTCGCCGCTCCGCTCCCCGTCCCCATCCCTGTCACCTGGCCCCATCCCCATCCCCGCGCCCCGGCCCCCCTCCCCACGCCCCGGGAGCGCCGTCTGACGTCAGGGCGGCCCCAGATTGGCTGCGCGGGGCCGGCACCGGGATAGGGGCACCCACACACCCACCCTCCGCCCCCTCCCCTCCCGCACATTCGCGGAAAAACTCTTAAAAAGAGGGGGGGTTGTCGTTTGGCCTTGACTGGCTTCAGGATCGTTTCTTACACACGCGCGCAGACCCCTGGTAGCTCCGGCTAAAGCTCCGAAACATCTGCTCTGCGCTGCGACCACCCCCCTCCAGAAAACACCCTTCCCCTGCTGCTGCTCCTCCTTCCTTCCCGCTCCGGCTCGTAGCTCGGCTCGCACCCGCCGCTTCCTTTCTTCCAACGATGTTTTCCTGCTCCACGGGTCGACGTGTTTGCTGAACTTTTCTAACAGTTTGGGGGGCGGGTGGGAGGAACCTGAGGCTTTTCTCCTTCACCCCTCCCCCCCCCCACTTCCCTCTCCCCGGAGCAGGTTGAGGGGCAGCTTGCGGAGGAAGGATCCGCACCCGGGGCGCAGGGAGAGGGTCGTACAGACGTTCTTTGGAGGAAAGGAATCTTGCCGAGGGTCCGCTAAGCAAGCCGGCTGCAGGGGCTCCCGCTCGGGAAATGGCTCGGATTAGATGGGGTTTCCTCCTCCTCCTCGCTGCCTGTGCGCTTTTCTCACCAGCGCTCGCCGCCTCCGAAAAGGGGCGGCTGAGGAGGGTCACGTACGTCCTGCAGCCCGGCCGGGGGGGGTCCTCCGGCAGCCGGCATCAGCGCCCGACCCTCGGTGGGGAGCAGCAGCAGCGCAGGTTTAAAGTGGAGATGAACACGCGCTACAGCGGCACCCTGGAGCGGACCCGGCGGATGAGCAAGGCAGGCGGCGCGGGCGTCCAGCTCCGCTTGGGCCCCGCCGGGCAGGTCCATCCCAACTCCGCCGCTCACGCCTCCAACTTCGCCAAGCCGGCTCGCTTCAGCCCGCGGCCCAAGCCGCCGTCGCCGGCCCCCCACGGCAACAGCAGCGCCGGCCTGCCTCTCCGCCAGAAGCACCAGCTCCCGCCACTGCCCGGGTAAGGCGCCCTCCCGCCCGCCGTACCCCGCACGACCCCCCGCTCTCCAGCGCGGCGGAGCGTTCCTGCTACCCCGAGCATCTTCGTCGCGCCCGTCGTCGCCTCCCTTCGTGGCGGGGGGAGCTAACGGCAGGGGGCCGGGAGAGCCCACTGGGGGGGGCCCCCGCGACGTTACCTGCCGGCCGGCCGGCTGCAAACCCGCTGTGGGTGCGTAGCCCTCCCCCTCCCCGGGTTCTTTGCTGCCTCCTCGTGGCACCTGAGGCCGGGCACGGGGCCAGACCCCTCAGGAGCCCGCGGCGGGTTCCGTACCCCGCGGGGTCGCGTCCGGGCTGAGGCGTCGAGCGCCCGAGGAGCCCCACAGCCTCCCGCCGCTCGGTGCCTTGGCCCTGCCTCCTGAAACCAGCGTGCGGGGTGCCCGTCTGTCCTCCAGGTTCTCAGTCTTTCCAGTCAGAGCCGGCGCCGGGCGAGGAGTTTACTCAAAGGCTCTTTGGGATGTTTAATTCTTCCCGCCTTTTCTTTCTCCCCGGCCCAGCGCCCGCCCCGCGGCTCGGCTGGGGAGGGGGAACGGGTTCGGCCGCCAAGGCACCGCGGGTGGGGGGCTCCGCCGGACCCTCGCGCCTCTTTGCTGTTCCCGCAGGGTCAACGTCTGCGGGGGGCAGTGCTGCCACGGCTGGAGCAAGGCCACGGGCTCCCAGAGGTGCATCAAACGTGAGTAGCCGTGCGGGTCGGGCGTGTGGGTGTGAGAGGGCACGCCGCTGCTGGCGGTGCCCGGGGCGGGGGGGGACGCGACCGACACCCGCTGGGACCGCCTTGGCATCTGGTGAGGCGGCGCTTCCCGAAATCGGCCGGGGGCGAGGAGGGGCCGTCTGAGCGGCAGGTCCCACCTGCGCTGCCCATGGCACAGTAACCAGCGTGCGTGCTCCTGCGCTTCTCCCACAGCATCGTGGTGTGCGGGCTTGCGGCACTTCGATTTTCATCCCAAAATCCCTGCTTGCTAACCTTCAGTTTTGCTCAGGGATGAACAGCGGATGTCTCTTATGTTTATTCTCACTCAATGCCACGGCATTTCTGGAGAGAGTTTTGCCAAAGTTATTTATCTCGTGTATATTTGAGTATTTTGAACAGGGCATCTTAATAGGGTAAAGAATCTGCCAGAGGAGCAGGGAATTGCTGCCTACCCTCAGTGTCCCTTCACCAGCATCTGCAGGATGATCTTGTGCTTAGGGCTTGGAATTTTTGGAGTGTTGAAGAAGGCAAAAGAAGTGGGCATGAAGAATCTCTTGTAGAGGGATGTACCTCTGCTGGTGTATCAAGAAAAAAATACGTATATAAGAAAACCCTGAATCAGTGCTGTTGTAGTTGGGTTGCCCTTTCTAGTATGAAAGAGGAAGAATCCTATTTTAGCTAAGATTCAGGATGGCTACAAATGGCTAAAGTAGAGTGATGTTTTGCCATGTGGCCATGGGAGATGGGAATGACCGAGCTCTTCAGGAGGCATTCCTTAGGTAGATTGGTAGATCTTGCTGTTCAGCAGGAGAGAATTCTGTCCCTGAGAGAGTTCTGGAGTAAACAATGCTTTCAAGATGTAAACTCTATTTGTTGGTTGTCTTTTTTTTTTTTTATAGTGGCTTTTGTCCCTGTGTGTGGTTTTTCACAACAGGGAGCAATCACATTTGTAATCCTCAATAAGGTCAAGTACCTTTGACTTCCATGAAGCTGTTGCTAAGAAGCAAATACTTTATTACAGTAGGCTGTTAAGACAAATCTTAACAACATCCCTGACCAACTTAGACCTGTATTTAAAATAGTCTACTATTTTCATCTTAAAATACAAGCTGCTGTGTTAGGTTAGTCACCTTTTTGTTTTGACACAAGTACTAGAATGATTTTCTTCAATTTACAGTGTTTGAGATGGTATTTTGAAGCTATTTGCAGAGCTTAATAAACAACAACCTTAGGTGAAAGACTAATGAAAGTGGAAAAAGTCTTAAGTAAAAAGCTTTCAACTACAATGCTGCTGTAAACCCAATTTTATTTTGACTAGTTTGTACAAAATCCAAGCCATTTCCCTTTCTGTGGCTCTTGCTGTCTTCTAGTACCTTATTTCCACATAATCTGAATCCATCCTTTTAAAATTTTGCTTTTAACTTAAGCAATTTGCTTTCTGACCTTTAGGTTTCATCTTTTTTTACTTCTCCCATTATCATTCATATGTTCTCTCTTTTTTTGTCTTTTTTTTCTTCATATTTTTAGGGCCTTCAATAAGGACTAAGGCAGTTAGGTTTTTATGGGACAGCTGTTTAGAATCTTATTTAAATTAATTATTTGATTCATTTATATAGTTACTGGAGTAATGGAGTAGCAGAGAAAGTTCAAAGAAGGGTGAGGGGACTTTCTTTTTGATTTTTCTCATTTTGTGTCTTGATACTGGGCACTCATTAAGTATTTTTGCTGCCTGCTCTGGTGCTAATCTACTTCCTAGCAGTGGTATAATACACTTGGCTTGGATCTTCTTAGCTTTACCCCTCTCTTGGCAAGCCAAGAGAAGAACTAAATGGACTGAAGCTGTCTGTTTTCTAACTTAGGCAAACCATGAGATAGCATTGACTTGATTTAGCTGTGGAAGATTAGTCTCACAGCCATAAAAGCCAGATATCTCTTTCTTAAATGTCCTGATGTTTCTTTCAGAAGAACAGAAACCCTGTAACTGAACAGAAGTTAACCCCTTTTTTCCCTGTAAAAACAAGTAATTTTAAAGTTCAAATAGCAGGGGATTCTGAGAGAACTATTGCAGTTGTGGATTAACTGTGCCACAGGTGCAGGCACACCTGAGCAGAGTCAGTTTGGATCTGTCAGGATTTATTAGCTCAGGCTCAATATCACTTTAATAAGCTATTTGGCCTCTAGGGCCAGTTTATATTCCTTCGTGTGGTGCAAAGCCTTGGGTAATAAACCCCAGCCCAATACTGGCTCTTTCCAGAGCCAACTTCCATTTCCATGCATTGCACTTCCAGAACCAGAGTGCTGAGAGCCAGCTCTGATCAATGAGGCTTATTAGCTCAGGTGTAATCCTGGGCTGGACCAAGCACCATGTGTTTCTGCTCCATTGCACCTGTGTGAATAAGCCTGTCTAACTCCCAGAAAGGGGTAGAAAGGAAGAGGTGTGGCTTGGCAGCCCAGGCTGTGTTCATTCCCCCCTCCTTTTGCATGGTGGGGTCTGCTAGTCCTGCTTTCTCATGCATGGAGCTGTGGCTGAGGCTGCTGTTCCCTTGGGTGGCTTCCATCTCTGGCTGGGAGCAGTGGCAGCTGCATTGCATTTCCATTGGTAGCAGCAACAGGGGGCATTTGAAATGTTTGTGTGTGGGTCAGAGGGCAGCATCTGTATGGAGGAGGCAAAAGGACTTTTCAAGTCCTTTTTTTGAACTAGTTTGAAACTGAGCAGCTTCTTGAGTTTACAGTATTGGTGTTGTCTTAAGCTTTACTGTGTGGCCTCAGGTGAGCTTCTGTTTTCCTGTAAACTACCTGTATGAGAATGTCTACTGTATCTGATTTGAGGGATACAGGTTTTCCCCCTCTGTGCATAATAATTAAAACTTTACAATGTAAACTTTTATTTTGACTTCTTTTTCAAACTCTGACTTCAATTGTGAAGAATTAACTCTAATTAGAAAGATGAAATAATGAAACTCAGAGTTGAAAGTATTTAGAATTACTTTACTCTGGGAGAATGATGTCTGATGATCAAAACCAACCTTTTTGAAGTGTTCAGGACATACCACCTTTGAGTTAGGGCAAAGGTGGGAAATATTAAACCACAGCAGTAAACAACTTGGAAAGTTATAAGCATGTGAAAGGGTTTATGACAAAGGCTGTCTTCCAGTCAGAGTTATCATAGGTTATAATCTGTGGAAGTGCAATAATCAGATACCACCAAGGCTGGAGACCCCATGTTTTGTTAGTACTTGTTGAATTAACAGAACATTATACAAATATTAATCACAGGGTCACAGCATGTCAGGGGTTGGAAGGGACCATGGAGATCTTTGAGTCCAACCCCCTGCCAGAGCAGGACCATCTACTGTAATCTCATCTAGCACAGGTAGCTAGATTATATAAGGACAAGGATTACTTTGTAGATGTAGAACCCATATACACCATTGTTGTCAAGAGAAAAAAAGGATTTTGCATCTTTGTTAGCTGAATGTTTTATTTGTGTGCATGCACTTATTCCATGCATGAGCATAAAATGAGGATTTTGGAGTTGGGACTGGACTCTTTGAGTTTGGTCATGAAGTTCTTTCCTGTCATTGGGCACCTTGTAAAGATCATCAGAAAAGATGGGCAGTCTGCTGCTCTTTTAAAAAAAAAATATTTTTAATTAAAATATTTTCTTGATAATTCTCTTATCTTCTGAAACACTTCCTGACTCAACATTAAGTAAATGAATTTTATTTTTCAGAATGAGGAATACAACAGTAGAGTCTTCCTGCTGAAGGAGGAGAATAAGAGTTTTACTAATGCTTGCCCAGAGGAAGGGTCTCCTTTCTTCAGTTCCCAAATCTGCATGACCTCTGCTTGTGTATTGCTTATCAGTTTGAGCCAACTGATTTCCAAAGGTATACTTGCTGAGTTGGCAAGCTACAGTTCTGCTTTCTGCAGGACAAGGACACTTTGCATTGTGACCAGTAGTTCTAGACTCCCAGTACACCAAAACCTGGGTGGAGCATGCCCTAGGTTGCTTTTAGCTTGTGCTGCTAAATTTTCCTGGGGAAGGTGAGGAAAAAGCTGCATGTTTAGGTCTTGTTCTGATATAGGGTTAGAATCCAGACCTGGAAATATGGGAGCATACATAGGTCCCCCAGTTTAGATATAAAACTATTACTAAATATTTTCCAAGTGGTTGCTCACAGTGTAGTCTCTTTGTAATCTTCACTACAGCTCTTAGAAATGATGCCATCCATGAGAGCTGTAGCTTTTATCACTGGAACTGAGTTCTTGAAGTGTTTGCAGTTGTGCTTCATGCAGATTTTCTGGTCGTAAATGGTTATTGAGGCTTGTGCTTAATTGTTTTTGTGGCTTTGGAGTTTTACCAAGTTCTGTTTATTTACATTGTGTATACAAAGCCTAACTATAACATACTGACTCCAAAGGTTGCTCCTTCTCATTCCAAGACCATCATCACAGTAAAAGCTGTATCAATCTCCTTCACATTATGTCTAAATCAAAATTAAATGTCTCAGTCTTGGAGACATAACTACTCTGAGCTTGTATAACTGACCTATACATTAGTCATTTTTTGTTATTTGATACTGTTTTTAAACACTTCAGAATTGAAAAACAGACATTACTTGAGTAGCTCTGTTTTGCCTCTGTTGTGCTTGCTCCTGTAATATGTAAATGAAACTTTGAATTTCATATACAAAGAATAGATTGGCTTTTGTGTGGGAAACAGAAAAAGTAGGAAAGCTCTTGTTAGGCCTCAGTGGTAGTTCCACTCTGCTTTTCTTTTTGCTTACTGCCCTTGGGAAGAGGGCAGAAAGAGGGTCAAGATGGTTGCAGTGTCTGGCTTTGTCTGCCTTAGCAAGCAGGATGGACTGCAGATCTAGAAGCCTTTGGTTTTGGTGACCTGAAGCTCATGGTAAGTGTTTCAGAGCTTAGTGTTTTATTTGGGACTAGATGTGTTCTGGTCTGATGGAATGAATGCAGATATGAGGCTGAAATACATTAGGTGTGTTTGGTTCTTTTGTTTGTTGTTGTTTTTTTTTTTTCTCTGCATCTAAAAGAAAAGCAATGCATGTGCTTTAAGATGTCCCTGCAACGAGAACCAAACCCTGGGGAGTGTGATTGAGAGACACTTCCAGAGAATCCTGACCCAAGCTGAAGTAGTAATGCAGACTTAGGGCACAGTATCTGTCTCCTGACCATGGATGGCACCCAGCCTCCCTTCCATGAGAGGAGACAAGAGCTGTGAGATAGATGAGGAGCTCTTAGCTGCTCCCTGCTGTATAGAGGTGACCATGCTCTTTGGTGAGAAAACAAGCTGACATTTAGTGTGAGGTGAAACCTACCCATGCTTTGTGTGAGCTGTGAAGGTCTTTACCAGAAACAAGTCAGCTTATAATGAAGCATAGTCTCTGTTTCATGCAAATATATATGTTTTTTAAATACTGTGTGTGTAGTTCTAAAACAAAACAAAATAATTGGAAAAAACCTTCTTAGTATGTTTTGTTCCTGCAATGAAGCAGAAGGCAGTTTGCTAGTAAACTCATTCTGCTTGTTGTAGCAGTTAAGGTAAAAAAAGCAGGACATGAAGTAAAGGTGTGGTAAATCTACAGTGGATAAAAAGTCTTGAACAGTTGCTCTGTTAATTTAGTATCAGAAGGAACACAAAAACCTGGGTGGTTTGGTTTTGAATTTTATTCCAACTTTGAAGATCAGTTGGCTATTTGTTTTCCATGTGTAACTTGGAAGTGGTGTAAAAAGCTGTGTAGGGGCTGGGGGGAGCTGTGCTCGTGTTCTCCTCATTCTGCAGGTGTACAGGTAAAGAAAATGACATGTTGACAGTAGTGACACTTAAATATTTACCAATACTAGTCTTACACCCCTCTTCTGTACAGCTGCCCTTCCTGAGCATTGAGAAGTGCTGCAAGTGATGTGTGGCTCCCAGCAGCCAAGTGAGAGCAGGCTGAAGTGGCTGTGCATACACAGTCAGCCTTTGGGAAGGCAGGGCTGTAGTGAGGGGTGGGGGGCTCCACTCTTTGGGGTCGTGAGGAGCTGGGAGCAGCACTGCTAAGGACACCCCTCTTTGCAGCCTCGAACTTGAAGGACTGCTTGTTGCTGCCTTAAAGCAAGCTTGGGTCACCTGGGAGCTATGGGCACACTTCTCTCAGCTGGCTCCTTGTGCAAATACTGCACTACTGGGTGTTAGAAGATAAGAGTGGCTCAGCTTGTCAAGTGAGTCTGTTCTGTGGACTGACAGTGGGTTGGATTTGAGATTTTTTTCCCTTTTTGTTTTGACCTTAAAAGTACTTGAGTAGCTAATTTATTCCTAGGAAGCAGATAATCTCCACTGAGTACAGAAAGAAAGCAAAGCTGCAGCATCTTTCCACATTTCTGAAAGCACACAAAACAGGAATGAGGATTTTGCATGTTAGCAAGAAGTTAATTTAAATAGAGAGCTAAAAGCAGTTTTGCTTGGCCATGTTCTTTTCTGTGAAATGCAGGTAGTCATCCCTGCATAGACCTAGAGTTTTGGAGATCTGCTTCCTTATAAAGGGGGATTATTTTGTGTCCTATGGCAAGTTTTGTTTTTTCATAATTCAAATCAGGTTTTTTATTGTCTCTAGATGGCAGTTTAGGCCAGGATTTTCAGAGAAGCTCAACTAAATGGTGAACTATTGAGAGTTGGCTTGATTTAAGAAAAACTAATTTTCAAGCATGTTAATTACTCTGTTATGATAAATAACTTTTTCTCTGGTATTTCTTGTCTATAACACTTCAGTTGTCTGAATTCTGCATCTGCTTAAGTTTTTTTATCTTTATTGAATTTCCCTTGGTTTGTTCAGTTTCCTGTGTAATGAGAGAGGTTAAGAGAATGAAAAGGATTGCAGGCTGGGGTGTTAACCATTCCAGCAAGCAAGAACAGCCTGTAATGTGCATCTTCTCATTTACTTGGCTTAGTCCATTCTGTAGTGAATGATGTTTTGATACTGAAGTGATGGAAGGTTCTATAGCTTTTGAAATGTTTGTACTGACAGAAAATGTGTAATTGTGATCTCATATAATTAAAATGTCTCCCAAGTTGTACAGTCTAACTTAAATATTTACACTATTTAAACCCCAGTAAATACAACATGAATGAAAATGCAGTCTTGACCAGCATGTTATATTCTTGACAGATAAAATAATGCATCCTTTTGCTGAAGTTAAGCTTTTGAGGTATTTAGAGCTGCTATTAAATGGTGATGAATGTTATCTTCATGGTAGTATCTCTAAATGCTAAATCTTAATGACAACATAACATACTTTATTAGCTTAGGAATTAAACTATGATTTTTGTTTGTTTATTTTAAGGGAAATATGTATGCAAAACTGTTATTTCTTGTTTCCCTCTTTTCTTGGAGGTCATGTTTACATATCTATCCATGCCAGTATGGGAATGCATTAGATTGTTTGAAGTGACCCAGTGAAGAGTTTCAACAGTGACACATGCTTTTATTTGAAGTATATTTAGGGAAATAATTCCTTAAGACCATCTAGTTATAAAACCAAAATTCCTGTGTAGGAAGACACAGATGCAGTAACACTGCCTCCATTAGTAGTGTAGTGACATACAGGTTTTCTGTAGGTAATGCTGTTTATTCTGAGTATTTAATTAATTTCAGCTATTCTTATAGAATGGTCTTATAGCATAATTGCCTTAGCCTTGGTCTCAAATTCCTCTGTCACCCATCCTCAAGGAGTCTGTAGAACTGTTGGATGTATTTCTGGTGAAATTTGAGTTGAGTACTGTTTGGGGAGACAGACTCAGGTGGAGAACTATGTTCCCAGAAAAGCATTAGTTGGTGAGCACCAACTGTTCCTTCAGTTAGCTTTTGGATTTCCAGTCTGCAGTGTTGCACCCTCAGCCCTGACAATGGTTTAAAAGACTTAAATTGGTATCCAGAATAAAAGTGTAAAAGTGGTGAGCTAATCAGCAGGGCAATTCGGAGATCAGGAAACTATCACAGACTTTGTCCTTCTCTAGGATATCAGCAGCACATTCAGATTTTTCTAAGGAAAACTGGAACTTGCCTCTTATCTTTCAGAACCCACACCTTGTTGCTCTCTGGTGAAAGTGCTTCACTGCTTTTTTTTTTTTAATCTGCTGTTGATCATCACTGTCTTTCAACATGGCACAAGTTAAAGGTGCTTTTGTATCACAACTGTTGTTCAGGATGTGCACTCAACCAAGATGAGCTTTGGTTGGGTTTTCTTGTGTGCTTGAGGAATAGAAATACTGAATTAATGAGATGAGGAAGATGGTATTTGCCTTTACATGCAACATAGGGATACTGTGTTAAAGGAGCTTGACATTTCTGTTCTAAGCATAAGTATATTCATGGCACAGGGTTTTTTTTTCCCCTTTCTATGAGCTTGCTGCATGCATCATTTCTTGACTGTATTATGCTGGGTTCTGAAATAGTGCCACACTTACAGTCTTCTTTCCAGCTACTGTATTTGCTCTTCTTTGTTCTCTGCCATGGATTTTGCCTGACAGGATTTATGTACTCCCATGAGAGAAGTTGATATATATGCACATTGGCACAGTATATATATACACATATATATATAAATATTTCTGCTTAAACTGATATTTGACTATGTGTAGCTGAGAGGGAAAAAAAAAGCTATGTTGACTTCTATGAGGAAAGGGAATAATCTAGTGGATGGACTCACTAGAAATAATACAACTCACAAGAATGTAGTGTAGTTGTATCAAAGTATTAGAAATTCACACATGAGATGGGAAAAAAAATTGTGGACATGTAAGTAGTAACCATCATTAGTTGATTCATAAAGGAGACTTAAAAGTGAAACCCAGGCCAGAAGTTTAGAAACTTAGGTGCAGGAAACTTCTGGGACCCTTACATTTGATTATAGTGAATTTCTCCCTGAAAGGTGTATTTTTGTGAATTTCAATTCTCTACGTGATCCAGAGACACAAGAAAATATGTGTTAATGAGATGTTACTGTTTGAAGAAGGTAGTTGTGATTCAACTGACAATCAAAGTGATTAGCATAGGAATCAGATCTTAACTGTCTTAAGAATTATCAAATTTTTTTTATGACAAGTGGAGATAGTTGTATCTGTATTTTTATTCTTTTGAAAGGTCAAAAAAAAGAGAAATTTTAACCTAAACTCAGTTAAGATCTGATATTTTACACATACTGATTCAAAATAATAAATTATGCTTAATTTAGTATGTATTAAAAGACAAATGCATTCTATACGTAGAAGTTTAAAAATATTTCTATATTTTAACTTCTATAAACCTTGTATTTCAGGTCTTGCTCCTGCAAATATTTACATACTCTTTAACAAAACAGCATGAACACATGGACTGAAAAGTGCTTATATATCAGTCCTAAACCAACATATAGATATGTTGGAAGGGGTGTGTTTAAGGTTGACAGTAATGTTACATTTATACTTGGTTTTTTGTAAGAATTTTGTAAGTATTACCATCCTAGGCCACATGTGTCCCTCTAACCCAGTAAAGTATGAATGTGTTGGGGTACACCCACAGAAAATGCTTTAAGCTTTTTGTGATTTAGGGAATTCCAAAGCAGATGTGGTACTCTGGCTTTATTTTTAGTAGCTACAGATTGCACAGTGTTAAAACACAGAAATCAACCAGAAGATTGGCATCCTCCCTCCTTCACTGGAGGAATCAAACACAGAAATCAACCAGAAGAATGGCATCCTCCCTCCTTCACTGTGCTCCTAGCAAGTGGGGCAGTTTGGTTGTCTGTGCCCAGCCTTCCTCTGGGGCCACCTTCCTTGGCACAGCACATTTTGGATGCTGAAATGATCAGGCTCAAAAAAGCAGATGAGTGAACTCCTAATGGAAAAACCTACTGAGAGTTCAGGGAATCATGGAATGTTAGGCATTGGAAGGGACCTAGAAAGACCATCTAGAGCAACCCCCCTGCCAGAGCAGGGTCACCTAGACCAAGTCACCCAGGAACAGATCCAGGTGAGTTTTGAGTCTCCAGAGGAGACTCCACAACCTCCCTGGGCAGCCTGTTGCAGAGCTCTGGCACCCTCACTGTGAAAAAGTTTTCCTTGTGTTTTTCCTTGAGTTATTAAACACAAAGCCAGCACTTTTGCTCAGAAGTTTTCTGAGCCTTTAACTCTTGAAGGCTGCAGTGGTGCAACCTTTTACTGCTGCTCCTCCTGCCCTTAAGCATCTGCCTTAGTAATGGAGAGAAGAGACCAGAGTAAGTGGCTCTTGGATCTGACCCACTTATTACTTGATCTTTTCTAAGCTCTGTATTGTATTTCTAGTAATCAACTCCTTGAATTGAACAGGTCCTACTGGACAAATAGAGAATTCATTCATTGTCCATTGCCTTTAACAGGATTATATTGGCCCACTTTTCACTTTTAAACTTTATACTTCCATGCTTCAGTATTTGGAAATGCTTTATGGAAAATAATGGTGTTTGCAGTTAGATTTGCCATTCTTGTTGTCTTCAAACGAAGTAGTTAGGTCATACATTTGACATACTGTAGCTGTCTTAACTTTTTGAACTAAACTGCTGTATTATGTCAATTAAAATGTTCCTTTTACTTCTTTCCTAAAAATTTGATCTGTTAACCTATTTTCTGATCTTTCATTATATGAATGAAGAACTTCAATCAAAGGGCACGTTGCTGTGATGATTTAACAGATCTTTTTTTTTTTTAACTATTGCCACTATTCACATGATTTGAGACAAACCAGATCTTTTATGACATAATCATGGATCTGCTGATGCTTGTTTTATTATAAGGCTATCTAGAGTAATGCAGTGGGTCCTGCAGGGCTCTGTATGATTTATTTGCATGTAAAGCTGGGAAAACTTTCAGGGTTTACATTTCTGCCAGTGCAGTAAGTATCTTCAAGTATGGGTAAAAGAGATAAGGTCATTTCAAAGCAGATTCTATTTTCAGCTGCATAGTTTAAATTCATTACAACCTTATTAAGTTCACTTTACACAAACTTATTTTTTTTGTAGGCTTGTGAAGCACAACTTTGGTTTTTAACTACAGGAGAAAATAGCATGTTTCTCAGGATTGTCTTGTGTGTGTGCATAAATTATCTCACTTTTGAGGGTTAGATATGGAATGAGTAGTGTCCTAGCACAGTGGATATTTTGTTAGATTGAGTTTTGGGGTGGTCTCAATAGCTTACTTCTGTCTTTGTTTAATTATTGAAAAGCCTGGTGGTTGCTATAAATGCATGTCCTTAAATCTCCAGACATACATGTTCAGTATGAATGGTTTTTAATGTTGTAAAAATGGGACTTTGGAAAATCCTGTTGCTTTTACACATTTAACTCTGCCCAAACTGCTTCACTGTGATCTTTGCACATTTCCTACAGTTGACCTGGATGATGGGGTCACTGTTCTGGTCTGAGAGTCTCTTCAAAGCCAAAGAAATGTAATTAGAATGTAAGGCTCCTGAATCTATTTCCTCAAAGGTATAATTCCTTTCAATCATATGCTTATAAAGAAGTTTTGACTGCTTGTAGCAAAAATCTACATCTTAAAAGCAAGGTGCAAGAAAGAGTAGGTTGTATATCACAACATACTCTTGTTACAATTATCTTCTCAATTTTGCAGTGAAAATAGTTTTCACTTTTCCAGCAAAGACAAAATACAGTCTCAAAAAGAATACTTTAATTGCATCAAAAATTTGCAACAAAACAAAAGTGTAATATGCAAATAAGCTAGCTCAGTTAGGTAGCACTGAAGAGGAGATAGGTTGGTGAACAACATATGGAAGGGGGAAGTATATGTGAGAAGAACTGCATGCAAAAGGTGAAGTTAAAGTTGTAGGACAATTCTGGTGTTGTGTCCAGGTGATATCCACATAGTGATATGTGTACAGGTGAGATACACCTGTATCAGTTGGTGTTATCAGTTGACAGGTTAGTCCTCCAAATGAACACAGCCCCAATTTCAGTTACTTTGTGCATAATGCTTGTGGGTTTATTTTTATATTTAAATATATGTATTAAAACTTCCTTGAAATGCTGAGTATTTTGAGCCTAGGGACTGGTTTGTTTATTTTTTTTAATCCTCCCCAGCCCTCCAAAAAGAAAGAAAAAAAGGAAATGATTGTGCATTTGGATGCACTTGGATATGGTGAAGAACTATGTGTTATGGTTTAAGGCAAAATCTTGCCTAATGTAGTAAAGCCTTTAGAATTTCTGATGCAGCATCATTTTTTCTATCTTAAAGCATCTTTAACAACATCAAAGGTGTGCTTAGACTGAAGGAATGAAGTAGCTTAGTAGTGATTCTTCTTAAATGCTTCATTGCATGCCATCTCTAATGGGACTAACAGACATTTTGGTAGCAATTTTAATTAGAATTGTATTTTATTGTGAAATTATGTTCTCTGAATAAGATAATTCGTTTTGCCATCTTTTGTTATTTTAACATTCTCTAAACATAATAACATTGTCAGTTATTTAAGAGTCCAAAATAAATCCTCAGATTAGGCATATTTTGCAGTGTTATGTACACCTATGATCTGTAACTGCTTTTGCTTTTTTAAAAAAAATTGTTTTGGTGGAATTTGCTTCTCAAAGTTTCTTGCCCACACAGAATGGAGCTGCTACTCCATTAATTAGGTCTCCAAGCTGAAAGTGAAGTCTGGGCTCAGTAGGCAATGAGCCTAGACTCTATAGCCAGGGGATGGGAGCAACACAGACAGGCAGGTGTCTGAATGTGACTTGTCTTTTGAAGAATCTGATGCCTTTTCTCTGGTGGTACCAAGGGTGTATAGAAGCTAGCCCAGGATAACCACCAGCACCTGTTTCTTTCAGAATGTGACCCCTCAGTGTAGCTTTGTCTTTGTGGCAGTGCTTTATGCATCTCCTACTTGATGTTATTGTGGTGGTGATATCAGAGGGCATTTCATGCTTCTCTCTGTCATTTTATTCATCAATAATGTGACTGTAAGGATTCCTTCTAGGTACCTATGGAGGATATGTGATTTTAAATAGAAATAGAATGAATCCAAGTAGGATAATTCTGTGATTTGCATAATATTTTATCCTATGCAGTTTGGTTGTTGAAGTACAGGGAGGGAGGATGTGGGGAAGAAAGGAGAACATAAAAGGCCTCTAACAGGAAAATTTGAAACAATTCTGTATTTCTTGATTGAACTAGTGCATTTCTAGCATTTTCTTTTCAAAGTTGGTCAAAGTTTTTGCATGCCTTATGTAGGAAAAGAGTAAAAGCTATACCCTCTTACATACTATATTTCATGGAGCTTAGCAGTGTTGCTCTCTCCTGCTCCAATTAGCATCAGTAATTAATACCTTTTCATGATTGGGGATGGGTTTGCATTTTCCTTTGTGCTTTGTTTCACGGGTACTTCTTACAATGTCTTTTCTTAGCCAACTGTGCGCCACCATGCCAAAATGGAGGGATGTGCCTGCGACCTCAGCTTTGTGTGTGCAAACCAGGAACAAAAGGTAATTCCTGTGAGGACACAGTCGTGCAAGACACATCTTCCACTGGAGGCCGGAGCCCTGTCCTTCCCCCGTGGCCCATACCCCAGCAGGCTGCCCAGCAGACCTTCTCTCAGAAGGTGCAGGTTCCAGTGAAGGTTGGTCCTATGACTCAGATGGCATTCACCATCAAGCAGAAGCCTCCTGTTGGGTTACCTCAGCAAATGCAACCACAGTAAGTGTTTGCTTTCAAAGAAGTCAGTATGTTAGATTTAGAAAATATTTTCCTGAGAGTGTTTTCAAATAATCATACTTGGAAACTTTCACAGATTTTTTTTTTTTTTTTTAAAGAGCTTTTTATTTTAACTGCCAGACTTCAGTGGATTAAAAAAAAAATATATTAACTATGAACCAGATTGTCTCCTCTGAACAGAATATTCCATAATAACAGTCAGCTTCATTTTCCTTAGAATGACAATGCTGTACTAATTTCAGAGGAGTTATTCTTAATTTGTACTAGTGACTTTTTGAGTTTAATCTAGGATAGTGTCTGGCATGGAACTTCAACATCTTGCATAACTGAAGAGTAAGATTTGGTGCTTGTGTTGTGTTCTGGTTTCTTCCATTTCCATTATATTTTAAAATGCTTGCATGCATTTGAGATGCAGGATCATATCTGTCTGTCACAGACAGTAAGGAAACTCCTCTTGTTGGAGAGCTTTCTCTGTCTTCAGTAGCTGGTGATTTTGTTACTACTTCCATTAGTTTAAATGCTTCATGTGAGTCTGAAATGTCTTAAACTGTAATGTTTTTTATGAATGTATCTGACCTTAATGTGTTTCAGGACTGCATTTGATATGGGGGAGGGAGGTGCACAGGAGGGTGGCAGTCAAGTTGAATATGGACAGTTTTAGGTGTCTGACCAACTAGTGTCCTTCCACTTCTAGGTCAAATCAGTGACAAAAAGCATTTCCATCCTGTAACAGGTGTTGCTTTTGGGCAGCTGTAAGCAGGGTGCAATCTATCTCTTTTCTAGCCTTCAGAGCAAGATAAAATGGCCTGTATTTTCCTGTCCCCTAAACTATAAAAATGAACCCAGAAGGGTGGTGTGTGACTGCAGAATTCTGCACCTGAGTAGTTGATACACTCCTGACAACAGAGTTCATCCTGTCACCCCTCCAAAGCTGTATCTGAGAATAGAGATCACTGGGCACTGCTAATGGTGTTTCGTGTTGTCTGGTAACCTCTGGTAACCTCAGATTATTTCTTCCTAAAACCTCCCAATTCCTTTTACTGTTGTCTTAATTCATCTCACTGTGGATCCATAAGCAAAACTGGGCTCATACATGTCTTTTGTAATAGGAACTTACTTGAATTCCCTTGGAGTTCTAAACCCTAAGGCAGTATGTTCTTTGAGAAAGGTAGAAGGTGGATCAGTGTGAGCTTTAGCAACAAATACATCCACAGTCTTGAACAGAGAAATTATGTAGTTTTAATATTTTTACAGTACTCTGAGCTCAGTTGCATGTCATTGAAGTGACTAATATGAATGGGACATTACCAGTAAATTGAGCAGGCTTTTTTTCTGCTCCTTCCCATCCAGCCTAGCAGGACTGCTAATCCTCAGCACCTGGCCTCTCTGCTTAGCTCCACAAAGTGCACTGCAGCAAATCAGGACAATCTGGCCAGACAATTCCTGTCTTATCAGTACTGATTCCTGTAGAGTGTGCTATGTCTTCCTCCCTCCCTCCACACACAAGCATTCTCAAGGAATTCTTCCTGTTGTCATAAAGGTCAATTGTCCAAATTTGGTAGTAAAATACACTTCGAAAAAGGGGGAAACAAAATAAAGGAATGCAGTTTGTTCTTGCCTGAAAAAAAATTGTTGTCTTCCAAGCATTCTGAGACTGTGTTTAGAAGGCTTATGGCTGCCTCTAGAGGAGAATAATATTTTCATTATTCCTGGAAAAGCAAAGTCCAAGGGTAAAGAATTCATCTTGTAAGACAGAAGGTGGTAAACCAGTTTTCTTCTAGGCTGCTGTGATAGCTGCCAGGCCATGGTGCTCTGTGTTTCTAGATCCTGTTTTGCTTTACCAAAATCTCTGTTCTGCTTGCACAAGCCAACATCCCAGATAAAGAGAAAGCAACTTTAGGTTAAAAAAACATGTGGTGTGATATCTGCTATCCAAAATGCCCCTGAATGCTTCCATGTGTAATGTTAACCCAGCAGGGTTCTGTTGTTCAAATTACCCTTCTCAGCTTAAGGATTATTTCCTAGATGTAGAGAGACCTTTTTCAGGTAGATAGGACTGTTAGTCTGAGATCACATGAAGAGAAATCTGTTTCAGCTGACTTTAAATAATAGAGTGGGAAATGGGAAACTGAGTCTGAAGAATAATGAGAAAGCCAGCCTACAACCTTGGCAAGAGGCAGACATGGAGTGGAAGATGGAGAGGAATGATTTGTTTCACAAACCAAAGCAGTTGTATAAAAGTGCAGCAGCAGGTGAATGTTTAGATAGTCCTGTTGAATTGAGTGCTGCCAGTAGTTCTTGTGTACACTATTAGGACAATTTAAAGGGCTGAAAGCTCCTTCTGAGGTTTAGGCTCTACCACTGACATAGAGCAAACTGCTTCAGTTCCTCTTTGAATGTGCTGTGACCTTGTATGTTGTGCAAGGCTGCCCAGATATTTTTGGAATGACTTTTTTGGTTCCCACCCCTAGAAATATGGGGAAAGCTATGGCACGAGCAGAATCATCCATTGTTGGTATGCTGATCTAGACACTCCTGCTATGCAGAGCTGTCAAGTACTGGTGAGAGTAAGGACAGAAGCCAATGTGAAATACCAAAATAATCTCCTAGAGGAGTCTTGTCTCTACAGTGCTTCTGTGTTGCCATATTCTGTCCATTTTTTTGTTTTGTTTATGAATGCAACTTTTCCATCTGACATGGAGATGTGGTGTTGTGTGTTTTCTTAGAATCACATGGGCAGTGATATTTAAAGAAGCAGGGAATGCATTTATTTCTTCCCAGAGATTTATTTTTTTTTTTAAGAATATGGTGCTGAACAGAAGGAAACCTGGGGAGAGATTAATTTCCTAGAATATCCTGGATTTAGAAAGCAGGTACTTAGCACTAGCAAAGTCTGTCATAGCCCTGGGCTGAAGATGGATACCATCAGGTACAAGGTCTCATCTTGGAAAAATGCTAGGAGAAGATGGAGATGGCTGTAATTGAAAACAAGTGGTGTCTCAAACAAAAAAAAAAAATCTGATGCTTATTGAAACCTGTTGGGAATTCTGATCTCAAAACCAGACACGCTTTGTGGTCTTGAATTCCTGTGATAGCTCTCCAGTAACTCTGGGTGTCCCTTTCACATCTCATTCTCTCACTTCTTGGCAACAGTATAGATCCAACAGCTTGGTTTTCTGAATCAGAAAATATGGTGTGTTTTCTTTTTCTTTTTTCTTTTTTTTTGGGGGGGGGGGGGGGGGGGTGGGTTTTGTTTTTTTTTAAATTAACTTTCCTCTACTGTTTTGGACCCACTCCTCGCGAGCAATCCACCCCCAGCCAGCCGCCGCTCAGAA
>JAOEGS010005385.1:0-14752 GCA_025447755.1 Corythornis vintsioides
CCCGCAGCAGTGGCCGGCGCGCGGCCCCTCAGCGTGTGCGCGCGAAGAGGCCGCCGTCGGCGAGAGGCGGGCGGGTCGAGGCGGGGCGGCGCGGGCTGGGCGGGAGGAGGCACCGAGCCCGCGGCGGCGGCGGCGGCAGCGGAGGGGGGCACCGAGCCCGGGCAGCCACTGGGAGCGCGCCAGCCGCGTCTCCCCAGCAACGGGCCTGGCAAGTCAGGGCTGCGCCTCCTCCCTCTGTCCCTCCCTTCTTCCGTCCGTCAGTCCGTGAGGGTCGTTATCCCGCCTCAGCCCGGCCGGCCACGGCCACGGGGCGTGAGGCTGCTCTCTCTCCCCCCCCCCACCCCGTCCTGCGGGCCGGGGCTTGGGGTGCGTGCATGGGAGTGGGGGGGAGGTTCTTTCTTGGCCTCGTCCTCCCCCCCCTCCGCTCCCGGCTTCTCTTCCACACTCCACCCAGAAATGATCCAGTGAAACTAGGAGGAGGTGATTCTCCTCCTCCCTCCTGCTGCTGCTCCTGCTGGTGTGGAAGGGACTGCAGGAATCTCTGCTCTGTTCTGAGGCAGGGTCTGGGGAGGTGAAATCGTTCGGTGCAGCGAGGGGGCCGCTGCGGGCCGGGGTGCAGCTCTCCTGGTACGCGACGGGGTCTCTGGGGTCTTCCTTGGTTCCTGACCATGGGGAAGGACCAGGAACTGCTGGAAGCTGCTCGCACTGGGAATGTGGCACTGGTGGAGAAACTCCTCTCTGGGAGGAAAGGAGGGATCCTGGGCAGTGGATCTGGAGCTATTCCCTTATCCAGCTTACTGAGGTAGGGTCATCGTTCCCCATCGGATGCTGGGGATATTCACCTCTTCTTTGGTATCATCATCGCCGCCTCTCTCATCTTCATTTCCATTCCCGCATCCTTCATAGTAACAATAAATCGTTTACTCTCTCTCGCCAAGTCCAAGTGTGCCTGTGTTTAAAGTCACAGGCAGTCATTTTATCAATATAGCTGTACCGAATTTCTTGCCTTCAATGCGTCAGTAAGGTAGTTATTCATTCTGTTACTAGCTGTGGTGCAGAACTTATCTTTTTATTGCCGGACAGATATGCACAATACAATTGTCATCATTCACCTTTTGATACTTCACCTTCAAATTACTACTTCTAATCACAGATGGAGGTGTTAATCACAGGCAAGGGATTGTATTGTGTGCAAAAAGTCATAGTTTACCCTCACCCATAGTTTCTACCCTCACTTGTAGGAGAAATTAAGCATGCCATAGTAATGAGCAAACAAAATAAAGGATATATATATATATATATATATATATATATAAATGAGAGATGATCAAGGCAGAGGAGGTGTAAAACTTATGGAGCAGGTTAGGTAAAAGCAGCATTACTTTCAAGATACCTGGATTTAGGGGAGTGAAACTAGGTTACTGGCCATGATAGGTGAAAGGACTGAACTTGAGTCATTAGTCATACCTCAGGCCATCTACAACATGGCTCTGATGTGAAGTTTCATCATGCTCTTTACTAAGAGCATGATCACAAGTGTGGATGATATTTGGTAGGATTCAAACAAGAGGTCTGCAGCACCCAGTCCAGGCTAGTGCTCAATGCTACACTAGGCACAGCAGAAGATGGAATGAACTGAAACTCTGTTGACCTAGAACTTGAATTGATTGGGGTTTTGTTGTTTGTTTGGTGATAGTGGTGGGTTTCATTTTGTTTTGTTTTCTGGAAAGAAAAGGCCTAAGAAATGGCTTAAGTTAAATTATATTTTTGATTCTATTGTCAATATCTCCTTGTCAATGTGTTTATATTATTTCAGTGTTCACCATCAGAGAACATTTAGTGTAACTGTTTAACTTATGCCCATTTCAGCTCTGTTACAAAGTCTTGTTATTTTAAAGGTGGTTTTGGTGCTGCAAACAACAGTTCAGATACTCACAGCTTACTGAAGTTCTGTCATGTCTCAGTGAAATTAGTTTTTTGCACTATTGTTTGGTTACTAACTCATTGACCAAAATCAAAACACACCATGTGATTGGGTTTTGTGCTGTACTTGAATAGGCTGCTCAGTAGGGAGCTTGCTAGATAATTGGTTGAGTTTAAAGCATGAGCCTTCTTAAAATGTGATACCTTTTTCTAAGTACAGAAGTTCACTTCAGTATAAAAACTAGCTGTTTATAACCCAGTTATACTGCATGATTGTGTAGGGACTGTCTTCAGGGCTAATACCTGTGCTATATTCTTCCACTGTTTCTTTCATGTCATATCCTAAGTTCTCTATATCCAGGGGGAGTGTATTTGTTTGGGTTTTTTTCTTTCTTTTTTTTTTTTTTTTTAAACAGCAGTGTTTTACTTTGTGTGCACAGAACACATTAACCATGTATTTTGTGTATAAAGATGTGTCATGACAGTCACTGTTTGTTACTCAGAACTGGAGTATTTTAGATTGTAAACTCAACTATAGTATTTTGTTTTTTCTGGTTTTTTTTTGTTGTTTTTTTTTTCCTCTGGAAGTGCACTAAGCTTAAAGAGAAGTGAAATGAAGTAAAACATGTACTGTTTTATTTATGATATTTCTTATGTGATAAGGAATGTCTGTGGCTTCTGTAAATGTAACTTCATACGTTAAAAGTAGAAATTTAGCATAGAGCTGCTAAATATTTCCAGCTTTAAAGAAGTTAGTTGAATACGTTTAAAAATAATTCAGTAATGGATGGATGCATAAATATTAACAGAGAAACACAGTATTGAACATACTACTTTTTTAGAGGGAATATTAATTATTTCATTGACTTGACCAGGAATGCTCAAAAATAGAAGCTACTAAGCATTGCAGATTACAGAAAGTATTTCCAAGAATAATTGTATGGGTTAGGAATTGTAACATACCTTGTTCTGAAAAGTTTGATGATCTCACTGATGCCAGTAATTATGGATTAAGTGCAGAATGACATGCAAGATTTAAGATTGGATCATCCTGGTACAGCACACATGGAAACAGAAGAAGGTAATGAAGCTTGGTCATGTTGGTAGTCTAGGAAATCAACACATGCTGAAAGTGACAAAGTTGTAACTGGGCCATGATTGGCATAGAAGTTTGAATTTGAGGTTGGTTGGGGTGGTCTGAAGATTTTTTTCAATAGGAAACCAGTTAGTACTAGTAAAGTAGAGCTATAGTAGTATTTTGTGCATACAGTTTCTTATACTAAAAGCTTTAACAAAACTACATTTGAATGTTAAAGAGGAAGCAACAACAAAAAAAGAGGGATGTATTTTTCTGCTTTTTATGGAGTATTCAGGAGATGTTGCATTTGACAGTAACTCTGGTGTTTCATTGATCATAATTATTGCTTGTTTACTAAAACAGTGCCCCAGAACTGTCCCTGTTCCCTTCTGGTGAGAAAGGGCCATGCTGATGTTTCTTTTTCCTTTTGGCAGTTCTCTTCCTGACATGAAGTTGGAAAAGTCTAAGTCCTTCAGCATAAAATGGACTAATGCTGTGCCTGATACATTGATCTAAGTAGCAGCACCTCAGGTTTCTTTAGGTGCTGGAGAGCACTCAATTGATATGGCTGAACTCTCCATATCTTGCTGCCTTTTTTTTTGGTGGAAATTTGCCTTGCAGTAATTATGTTCCTTGTGAATGAAATTTAATATTCATGAATTGACAGATGCCATCGATTGCTACCAGAACCAGGGAATAAAACATCTGAGCTCTGATCTCCTTTTTACATCTTTATAACCCTTTTTTTTTCCTCACTCTTAGTGAATTTTATGGCACTTGGGGGAAAAAAATAGGGCAAGCCTTTGTATGGTTGTTTTATAGTTGAACCTGTTCAATGATGTTAGTTGCAGAGTAAATTATCTTTTGAAGAGCTGACTTCTAAGTTGTAAGTCATTAAATTATTACAGCAGTTTAGGAAAGTAACACTCCTGGAAGGCTACTTAAACACATAAACACAGGAGTTCCTGTGAGGATTTAAACTCATTTTTAGAGCAGAGGATGTGCAAGGTGCATAAAGATGCTATATGTTCAATTAAGAGGCCATATGCACCCAGGTATCTCTCATAGCCACTGTGTATGAAGACATCAGGCCCAAATTGATTAATCTGAACCAGTGACAACAAATCAGTGACACTTGCCTGTGTGAGCCATATAACCTGTTTCATGTCAGGAGAAGCACTGAAGGTTCTGGGTCAGTTTGTGGCCCTCTAACTCAATCTCCACACTTTCCTCTGGAGGATGAAGACTGTGGGAATATACTGAGGGTGAATTCTTCAGATGCAAAAGTTCTCATCAAGGCATTGCAACATACTAAAGCCTGTGTTGTCCTCTGTGAACACCTGGAATAGAGTAATTTAATTACTGAAACTTAGATATTTATTGGCATTTTAGATGCCCTGGAGTTTCTGAGGCATCTGCACAGGTTGATGGACTTTGTACCAAAGAATCATGACCTGTGGAGATATATCTGAGTTCCAGATGGGATACACTAGGAGATCTAAAGCTGTGCTACACATGTGGTAGGATACTGTCTCCAACCAAAACATTACTGCAGGGCTGGGATCTCTTCTTTTACTATGAAACACCTCAGAAAACATGCAGAGTTTAGAAGTGTAAGGGATGCTTCTTCTCTGTTTCTTCTGGGATTTAATTTCCTGGAATTGTCATATACAGTTTATTAACTATACTTCATAATAAAAAAGCAATATTTTTTTAGGTGTGTAATAGATAGCAAAGAGGATTTCCATCGATTTGAAAATTATTTCACTGGCTTTTATATTTTTTCAATATAAACACAAAAACTGAGAGCAAAATCCCACAGTTTCTCTAACAGAATGTGTAATTCAATTCCTGTATCCCACATCCTTAGATGTACATTAAATGATTTAACACATAAAAAAAGTGCTTTTAACAAAACCAGTATTTTTGGTTTACTTAACTGTATATACACAACACTATTTTATTGACCAAATGGTTTGGCTAGAGATGGGCTTAGTTTCATTCAGAGGAAAAATAACTTTGAAGGTCTTAGTGTATCTCAGAGACCTTACATCATATTGCACACGCAGCCACGTACATTGCTTTTTGCCCTACTAATGTATCACAGGCTAAGGCAAAATGGACCATTCTTGACTAAATGCTAATGTTCAGTCTTTTTAAACTTTGCATGTTAACAGAGTTTTGGATTTTAACGGGACTACAGAACAGAATATGAAATAAAGTGAACTGGCACAGGGCAGCAGAGAAGGATGAGGAGTTGGCCCCTTTTTTGCTCTTTGTTGGCTGCTGCCTTTACACAGCATGGGAGGGTGGAGCAGCCTGCATGGAGCTGTGTTTTTTCCCCTTCTACACTTGGCAGAGTGTGGCAGGGAATGGCTTCATTCTTACTCACCCTTACTTAGTGCAGCTACACCACACAGAGGCCTGGCCCAAGATATTTCTCTTCTGAAGTATGAGAAACTCAGCGAGCAGATTGTCAGTCTGGGAGCTGCAATCTGTTTCCTCAGCTGTTTCCCAGAGCAGTGTCGTGCTCACAGCAAAGCCACAGTTTAGCCTGCTGGCCTCAGTGCAGAGAACCAGACCAAGCTACTCCTGTCCTCGTGTGGAGCCCTGCAATTCATCTGCCTTCCTGTGCAAAATCAGATCACACTTGGATATGACTCGTGGAGCAGAAAGTATAAAAAAAAAAATGGAAATACATTATGAAGCTTTAGTTAAAAATTTAACAAATGGACTATTTATCAAGAAAAAGAACTGCACTAGTTCTGATTTTCATTGCAAATAGAATTGTTCAAAGAGAAACTGTCTTAGGTTGCTTTTACGAAGAGATTCTTTTATATGAGGTTTGCAATAGCAGGGTTCTGGACCTACATGCTTCTAAGGTCACTTCTTACTATGTTAGAAGGTATTTCTTTCAGACAACCAGTACAGATTGTAAAATGGCAAGTATTTGTTACACATAGGTCAATGCAACATCTAATTACTCTGTGCTTAGTTCTAATTGTAGTTATAATACTTTTAATTAATACATGGAGGTTTCTGTACTGATGTCCCTAGCAGAGACCAGCATTCCCAGATTCCCCAGTTGCCTTCTTTATCCTGTGAGAGTAGGAAACCAAAGTCTTTTGGGGACATATTTAATTTTTCTTCCTTTTGTCTTTCAATATGAAATGCAAATTAATGCTCCCTGCAACATTTAGTTTATGCTGTTTGGTATTAGTGATGGTTGACTGCTGCCTTGACTCTTCATATTTGCCCTTTTAAATGTATGAGTTTCTCTTAAAGCTTAACCTTCATTTTGTTGTTTTCTACCTTTTATTCTTGTTTCTGATGAATGCTTTCAATCAAAATGTAGACCAATATGGAATTCCTTAGATGTCTTTGCAAGTTTGAAACATTTACAGTCTGTAACAGTAGCAATATGGGCAGTATCCAGGACATCTGGTAGAAATCACACTGTTAAGGGCAAAGCAACTCACAGAGTTTTCTAATAAATCTTCCCTAAGACCTCAGGGTGGTCCTGGATTCACAGTTCTGTAGTTAATCTCTATGGATAAACTTTTCACTTCTTACTCCAGGCCTCATTTTCTAAGCATTGTTCAAGGGTACATTCTATTTATATTGTGAAATATTAGGGCAAATGTGAAAAAGTGACCATCAAGACCTATAGATCTCGTGTGAAATCTAACAATGTCATTATCTGCCCATAGATAAGGTGAAGATATGAGATGTAGCAGTACTGGGAGGACTGATGGAGTCAGAAAGTCTAATAGGAGAATTTTTACTAATATGCTAAGGGAGAAGGTAAGGAAAAAACCCCAGAAAGTTGTAGTGTCTGTAACTGAAAATAATTATTTTAGAGTTCTGGAATTCCTTGCCACTAGATGTCTGGTATCTAACTCTGCAGAGGACCAACATTTTGATCACCATCATGTTTTCCCTCTTGTATGACACTGATGATTTTAGTAGTTTGGTAATTCAGTAGAATGAATGCTGCTTTATACATTTAAAAAATTGATATATGGCATTACTGCTTCTAAGTGGCTGTATTATAGCAGAACTAAGATGGGAAAGAAATGAAATAAAATGAAGAATGATGTAATCTAAAGGTCTGCTATCTTGTGACTTGTCAAGGTTGGAAATGTTATGCTGAGCAAATACAGATGCTTTTAAGAGCAGCACATTCACAGTCAATGCACTGTTGATCAAGATGAAGATAACCACATTTTAAACATCTACAGGTGGGTTCTTTTATTTGCCTCAGTTTCATTTGTATGGGTACTCATGGATGAGCTCTTTAGCTCTTCACTCTATGTTGGTTTCTTAGTTCTTGTGTTGATTGGTTTTGGTTTTGGTTTGGTTTTTTTTTTTCTGTTGTGTTGGGTTTTGTTGTTTGGTTTTGTTTTTTTATTGCCCTGACACAGGCACTAGTTGAAGCCTCCTATAAACAGCTTTAATTAATGATACTGGTGTGTAACCCCCAAGGGACAATACAATGTAGAGCTGAGTTACACTCCCTTTCTTCTAGCAAGCTTAACCTGCTCTCCTGAGGAGATGACATACACAACAGTTCCACAGCTGGAATTCCCTCCTGCCATGGAATTTTTCTGTTGACCACTTCCAGTCAGAGTATACATCCTAATCTTTTTTATTGCTTCAAGGTAAAATATTTTGACAATTTTTAATGTTAAATATGTAAGACCTAATAGGCAGTGTTAATCCCTGCCTACTGAAATAACATTTTTATGTACATTAATCCATTTGGGAAGTAGAGAGTACATTTTGTTTGAACTTTGTAGATTTGATGGGAAGACTTTTATTGGTTTTTAATTACTTCTTCCTGATCACAGTATTTTCAGTATGTTCATTTTGCAGTTAAGAACTGATATAACTCTTCTCTACCTGATTTCACATCTATGAATTTTTAATAATGTACATGTATCTAATATAAGTAAGATTCTGTGAGATTTAATTCCACGAGGTTGTGCTTTTATTAATATCATTTTACATTTCCCATTTATTGCATATACATGTTCTAAAGAAAGAAGAAATGGTAAAAATGACCCCTTGAGTGAAATTTGCTTCCAATTGAAAGCACCCAGTTGTAGCTGTGTTTGTATAGGTGTTGGTGTCTGTGCTAGGTGTCTAAGTTCCCATTATAGCCAGTAGATATCTGGTCAATACAGCTGGGCAGCAAACACAGTGATTCAACTCACCCCAAAGTAGATACTGGATATTTTTATTGCAAACTGAAACTCATCCCTCATTTAAGTATTTTTGTAGGTAAAATACTAATAATAACTAATAAAGAACAGGAAAACAATTCTCAATGAAGGTAAGTGTAGAATATATGTATCAATGAGCACTTAGCTAGGTTAAGAGTTGCTTAGAATATTTCTTATTGCATATTTTATAGCTGAGTTGGATTAATTCAGAAGCAGTAGGCATTAGTTTGAGAGATTATCTGGTGAAGAGGCAGAATCCTGGGTGGTTAAGTTAGAGATAAATGAAAAATACATAAAATGCACTGTGTTGTATCCCGTGAGGTTTGTTACAGATGCACCAAATATGCAAGAATGGAGTTGTAAAAACCTTAGCTGGAGTTGAAACTAGTGGGGGATGAGAAGGGGAAAAATAAACATGTTGATGGAAAAACAAAATGTGGACCCGTGGCTCAGTGGGACAGAAAACAGCCACAAGGCACATGGAAAAGGAAAGGCACTCAGTCCCTTTCTGCTTTGATTTTTTTGGTGGTAAAGTTTGACTTCCCAGGTTCCTGGTCTTCCCAGCAAAATCTGTGTGCAGTGAAGCATTTCCCACAGCAAAGAAATATCAGAGGAATGCTGGAATTTCACCAGTGTTACTGCAAGGCCACTCTTATCTTTAGAAGATCATGTCAAACATGGGAAGTTTCTGATGACTGGAAAAGGAAAATATCACACCCATCTTCAGAAAGGGCAGGAGGAAGGTTCTGGAGTCATCAGGCACATCTGTCTTAGCTGAATCCTAGGGAAAGTTACAGAAAAGTTCCTCATGGAAAAATTTCCAGGCACACAAAGGACAAGAAAGTGATTGAGAACAGCCAGTGTGGATTTACCAAGCTCAAATCATGCCTGACCAACCTTAATTGCTTTCTACAATGAGATAACTGCCTCTGAGGACCTGAAGAGAACGTGCATGCTGCTTAACATTACTACAGAGCAGACAGTTTCAGTCCAAATGATGAGCTATGGTCTGAATAAAGGGATGATAAAACAGGTGGAAACTTGCCTGGACTGCATGGCTCAAGAGTACAAAATCCAGCTGTTGGTGTCTGCTAGAGGGTTTCTTTGGGATTTAAAGGAATTGAATCCAGTGTTGATTGCATTATCAATTACAGAAGGTTTGTAGATGATACCAAATTGAGGAGAAACCATTCATATGAAGAATTGCAACTAGGAGTGACCAGGATGGAGAAATGAGATGATTGGAGCCTCGTGAAATTGAGCCAAAGCCATTTGGAAGTGTCTCAGCTGAGAGTGAATAACCTCTTGCATCATTACAGGCTTTTGTACTGGAGGTGACAAATTCTTTTTTGGTGGTTTTCTTATTTCTCTGTCATATTAGTCATTACAAAAACATCAATATCATATTTAGTCTTTGAGTTTACACATAAGTTGTAAAATATTCAAGTTGTCACAATATGACAAGTGTCCAGAAAAGAGATGCTTTTAAGAGAAGCTAAAAACCAGAAGAGTCTTCTAACTTGTAATTGGGAATATATTTTAAAATAGGTATTTTCCCTCTGCATATTGCCTGAATTTCAAACCTTTGTCATGTAACTTTCTAGTGCATTTGATGCTAGTAGTTTGGAGAGTTTACTGTCATCCATGTTTACTTGCTGACTTCTCAGGGTCATTGTCTTCTATGTTTAGATACCAATAGATATGAATAGTGAATCTGTGTATCTAAGTTATTTTTTGCAGATGAAATCCACCAACACATTAATATTAGCAGTTTGACCCCAGAGTCTCAATTAAGTCATTGCTAAGGTATTCTAAAAAATGTAATTTACACTTATTTTTAGTTTTCAATTTTCTGGAGTAATTATTTATCCACTTCCATATCCTCCTTGTCATCTGTATAGCTAATTTGTCAGATTATGCTTATAAGTAATTTGCAATCACTCTGCTTCCTGTTCTGTGCACATTTAGTGCAGAGCAGTATCTTGCATAACCAAGTGGTCTAATGATCTGCCAGGGATCTTCTCACATAATGTGCACAAGTAACACTTCAGAGAGCCAAGCACACCAAACAGAAAAAGCAAGCATATGGCACATAGTATATGTGTATGTCACTAATCTGTTGTTTGCCTGTCACAATAATTAAATGTCTCCCCTCTATTTTTACTTTCATGTAGACTTAAGTCTTAATTTCAGAAGGGTAAGAGTCATGACATAAGCAGAGTATAAAGCCTCCAAAAGAATGGAATAGGCATCATTCTGGGTGAAGAGATGGTGAAGGGAGACAGAAAGCTGAATAGGGTTATTTGGAGTGTTTTGGCAAGCAGGCTGTATATAAAAAAAATATACAAAAATCTGTATATAAAAATATGAAAAGGCAGGAATGCTAGAAATGGTTGGAAAAGGAAAAGAGACGTGAGCCTAGTTGAGCATGGAGAGTAACACTGATGAGGAGCAGAACAGACAAGTTTAGGAGACAAGATACAAGGAACAGGGCAAAAGGAGCTACATTCAGCAGAATGTTCACTGAAGTAGGTTTCATTCAAAGTTTGACATTTTCACATTTCCTTGCTGTAACTACTACTTGTGAAATATGTTTTCCAAATGGTGTCATTTTCTTGTAGTGTGGAGATAGATGGCAGTTAGAAAAGTACCATCAGTCATTCCATTAGTTGAAGTGGAAGAGGTTATTGTGGTGGATATGGAGATCCAAAATCAACTGGTAAAGTTTTCCCAAGGTGCCACTGCATGGTGAAATTTCAGGAAATTTTTGCAAGCTAAATTTTTTATTTGATATGTTATTAATGGTAAAAATAAGGTTGCCAGTGCAGTTTTTATTAGGCCCCCTGAATATATATTATATTTATATATAGATTTCATACCAACATAGAATCATGAAATGGGTTTGGGCTGAAAGGGACCTTTAAAGTTCATCTTGTCCAGCCCCCTGCAGTGATCAGGGACATCTTTATCTAGATCAGCTTATTAGAGTCCCATCCAGCCTCACCTTGAATGTCTCCAGGGATGGGGCATCGACCACCTCCCTGGGCTACCTGTTCAGTTGTCCACCATATATATATATATATATACACACATATATACCTTTTTTATGACACAATTCTATTGTCTTTTCTTTCACAAGGTCCTTCCTTCAGTTGTGGCCCAGGATAGACATTGCTCATTGAATAATCAGTTACTATTTTTTGTCTTTACTATTCAGTGTTGATCCCCAAGCCTTATTTACTGTGCATAATTCAAACTCTTCTCTAGAAAAAGGAGGATTATTTTTTCTCCTGGGCTGTTTGGTGGTGTTTGTCACTATAGAAGCTGACTGCTTCACACTGAGTTTACTCCACAGTACTTCTGTGAGTAAGGGTGTTAGTATCTGCAGTGCACAAATGCTAACTGAAGCCCAGTTAGATTATGGTGAGAAGATGAAACACTGACTCAGTGTTTCTGTTGACTACAAGGAAGTTAGTGTAAAAACATAGGAATGTCTCTTCTTGCTCAGGAATAAGGTCCATCAAGCTAAGTACTCTTCTCCAGGAGTCACTGGGAGTTAAGAGGCTGGTCTTAAAAGTATATAGTAGCAAAGCAAGCATGTAGTAAGTAATATTTCCTCCAGTGTCCTCTTTTAGTTGTCAACAATTCCAGCAGCTTTCTGACACAGATATATTGTCTTTGTATTTAATAGCTCTAGTGGATTTTTCTTCCTTGCATTTTCCAACCAGTCTTTGAAGCAATGCAAATCTTTAGTATTCATAGCATCTCACAGCAAGGGTTTCACATCTTAATAAAGCATTAGGTGAAGAATTTCTCTACAAATTAAGTAGCATTTTATATGTTCACATTTATAAAGATCTTTTCAGATGTTCAGAGGTTTGTCTCTGGATTGCAGACACATAGAATCTAGTTTTGTGGTGCAGCATTAAACTGGTGTTCTGTTGTTTAATTGAGTAGTAAATATCAATGCACCTTTTAATATCTTTGACTTTCAAAAAGAAAAGGCTTTATTCAGTCATCCCCATTACAGGGGATAGGCCTTTAATATGGAATCATGTCATTATTAAGACTAATCCATATGTGTAAGCAGGATGATTTGGCACCAGCACTGTAACCACTGCCTTTGCAACCCTAATAGGTTTTTTAATGCACTTTTCTGCATATAATTCTATGTTTCCACAGGAAAAAAATCAACTTTTCAACGCAAAAAATACATTTCTTTTGGGAACATAGACTACCTGTGTGGTGGTGATCAGAACATAATGAATTTGGAGATCCCTCTATTAATTGAAAATAATACAACTCCCAATGTGTATATAATGTTCTTATTAAAAATTATGTGGAATTAGAGGTGCTGGAGGATACTTTTTTTTTTTTTTTTTGCAAGTAATGATATGCATATGAACAAGATTTCCATTATATTATTTGAAACAGCAAAGGTGAGGCAGGGAAGATCAAACTGTACTGGTTGGAATTAATTTGTGAGTATGAACTGAACCAGCTGTGTGTAGGGGAAGGATGTTACTTTCTTCTTTTATGGGAAGCAGGTATTGAGGGAAGAGCAAGGTCATTCCTCAGTGATGAATGTTTCCTTTTATAAGTCATGACCAAGTAGTTTGAGGCATAAATGGGATGTGTATCATGTCCCTACTTAGACTGGTAAATCAGGAATAAGTTTACAGTAGATTAAGCCAGTCCTAGTCATGTTGGTACTGTTTAACCAAAAAAGAGAAAAACTTCAGCATTCAGCCTTCATATCTCTGTCATTCAGGAAAGAATAAATGAAAGGTAAAAAGTTCATTTTACACTTGCAAGACCAAGAATTTTGACATAATGAGTATTTGAGGGCACACCCATTCCATGGGATCTGAAGGAGAATACATGTGATTGATTTGAAGCTGCTTACAACAGTCTAAAAATGTTAGTGCTCTTGTGACATTATTGTGATGCTAGTTTTGTGAGAGTTCTGGTGAAGATTTAAGAAATGCAACAGATAAACAGGATTTGGATCCAGCTGCAGAGTTTGCAGGTTCAGGCTTGGGCATCACCTGTGTTTAGAGGTGGACTATTGAGGCAGAAGGAGTGAAGTCATGAGAAGTGCAGTGTAATCCAGAACCTCCCAGGCTAAGGTTCCTTTACTCACCACTCATTATGGTCTAGATCACATTTTTCTATTACTTAAAAAAAAAAAATACACTGCTTGCAAGGCAAATTTACTTTGAAGAGATGGAAGCATGTAGTTAACAGCACCAATCTTCATGCTTTCTTTGGTTCAAGGATTAAAGTGGCAAATGTTTCAGAGGGTTAAAGTTCCAGATGTTTGGTCAAGTGATCTGTATGTGTATTTTATGCCTGCTTCTGCATCTAAGAAACCACTACTTAATGAGTTGCTCCTAATAGTAGTACAGGCTGCCCAGGGAGGGGATGGAGTCACAATCCCTGGATGTGTTTAAGGGGAGTTTGGATGTGGTTTTGAGGGACATGGTTTAGGGGTGAACTTTGCAGAGTTGGACTGGATCCCAAGGGGCTTTCCCAACCTAAATGATTCTGTGATTTTTTTTTAGATTTCAGAAATGCTTCTAAGGCATTAACTTGTGAGAAAAAAAACCCCAAACAACTCAGTTTACACACAGAAATAAGAAGAATTTCTTTTTATCCTGTGTTTTCCTCTGCTGAATGTGTCTCCTATAATCAGGAGAAAAATCTTTGGCTTGCTTTGCTCGCTGACTCAAACTAGAGCAGTGACTTCTTCAGTTAGTGTTTAGGAATAAGCTTAATTTGGTTAAATTTTTTAATACTCTTTCCCAAAAAATACTAGATATTAATCTCATGGCTAAACAAAACCAAGTCAGTTTGTGATGTGACTGTTTTAGTGATAGACAACTATTAATTTTTTGTTGGTGAGGGTTGTATAATGGAAAAATAGGCTTTTTGGTGTCAGTTTTCAAAACATACTGGAGTAGAATTTAATCATATGGGCTCTGCACTCTTTTGATCAAACTTGAGGGTATGCAGGAGCTCTGAGACTTAGACCCTCAGCAGCAGTTATGACAAGCCATCCTTGCCACAGGAATCATGTAAGTGCTCCAAAGCTATGTAAGAGTTACATAGGTATCAATGTCAGGAAAGTAACAGCAGCAGAAGCCCTGTGATGTTTTTCCAAGCATAAATACTTTTTGCCATGAAATGTTGTAACATGTGTTCCTTCTCCTCTTGCTTTAAGCTCACCTGGTTGTGACAGCGCACAGAGTCAGGAAATAAGTTTTCAGAATAGTGAGTAAGGTTGCTTAGAAATGTCTGCTCTTTAAACAGCCATGGGAGCATCCTCTCTGTTAGGCTGTCTGCTTCCAAAGACAACCTCCAGGGAATACACCAGCTAATGATAGTGGTAAGAGACAAACAGCTTTCTTTGCCTTCCCTCAGTAGCTATATATTGTTTTCATTTTCGCCGCCCCCCCCCCCTCCCCCCCCTCCTCTTCCTACTTCTCTTAGTTTCTTTTCCCTCCTCCCTCTCCTCTTTTCTCTG
>JAOEGS010005385.1:18911-43408 GCA_025447755.1 Corythornis vintsioides
ACCAAGAGAGTTCTCTAATCACTGTTTTACCCAACACACAGTGTTCCCCTGCTTCAACAATTATATATATAAAATTATACATATATATATTGAAATAGTTAACAAAAATTACTAAAATACAAAAATTACAGAACCATGGCAGAGGGGTACTTTCATCTTCCCATCACAGAACAGCAATCTTGAGATTTTCCTCCATGTCTTTTGGTGTTTCTCTGTTTACCTCTCTCCCCTCAATCTGTGCTCCCTTCTGTCCTCTCCCTGCTCTTCTTCCCCCATCACTCTCTCCTTCTCTTAATGCATCTTTCCTTCTGTCCTTCTCTCTCTCTACACAAGTGACAAAAAGTAGTCTAAAAAGATAGATGATATCTTTGCTTAGAGAAAAATAGGTGCTCCTCTCTCAGAATGAGCCAATGACAAGTATGATTTGATTGAAACAGAACAAGTCACTCATAATCCCATCCAACATTAAAAAGGAGGACATGTTTTACTTAGACTATGTAAATCTGCTTGGGTTGCACACTCTTTTCTATTAACTGAGACTTAGCATAATAGGAATAGTGAATATTCTAAATAATTGCTGGAGTATTTGGTTTATACTTAAGTTTATGAAGAAATAAAAGTCTATGGTGAAATACCTGGTAGGAACACGAAGTACTTCAGACATTTAAGAAGAGTTTAAGATGACAATGTCTGATATATTTTCAGAGATAGTTTAAATAACAGCTACAAGTGAAAAAAAATAGAAAACTTGATTAGTGATTACTGGCAGTAAAGAGAGAAAAGTTTTATGCTCACAGGTATTTAATTGACTTTGATAATATTACTAGATTGTGTTGGATGGGTAGCACATGTTCAGAAAGGCCTTTCTTTTTAATATATGTTTTTAATGTTTAAAACAACAGAATTTAATACTCAAATGCTTCAGATTTACAGTGACGTTGGTTTGGAATAAGTGTGAAGAATAAGATAATTAAAGTAATGATTTGTATAGAAAAGCAAAAAGAGTGAGGAAAAGTACATTGACTGGTTAATTTAGTGGTTTATAACAAACCTGTGGAGATGACTTTGCTAATTAAAACATAAGTGTGGATGAGCATATTCTATTTAGAAGAAATATGGAACAGATATAGAAAGGAAGTATTTTACAGTCAGTTTGCAACTGAGAAAGAGCTAATTCATGTAATGTGTAAAAAAGCTGTCTTGCAAAGATTAAGATACTTGATGTACTTCTGCACTTCCCAAACCCTCTCTGTCTGAAAGGTTTCAAGTCTAGGCACAGAGCCATAGAAGTGGGGAGGGCACATTGAAGGCCTCAGAGCCAGAAGCACTGGAAAGCACAGTGAGGTAACACTCACCTATATTACCTGTTAATGACATTATCTGTGTCATATATATGGCTCTGCTTAGAGTCACATAGATGGAAGAATGACACCCAGCCTAAATCTACACAAAGCAAGCTTGAATTTAGCAGGATTTCTCAGCCTGGATTCAGTGCCATGCAAACATAGAATTTTTCCAGATCTTAGCTGCTTTTGGAGGCATTAGAACTGCACGTGGTTGGCTAAGAAGCACTCTTGGATCCAGACTGGATCCAATGTTATGCAGATCCAGTTATGCAGACAGCTCCTGTGTCCCTGTACCTGTGCTTGTCTGCAGACTGTCTGCCCATGAGCCGTGGCATGTGGACTGCACATTGACAGCATTTGCTGGATGTACCTCTGAATGTTGTACATGATCATGTGGTAAAATTCCAGGTAAAATTCCTTCCCCTTTCGTAATATAAGAGCTGGTGCTCCCTTAGTTGCTCTTCAGCATTTCATTTTCTCCCTGTTAGTGTGGGCTTATGCCCTTAGTGCACATTATGCAGATACTTCTATAAAGAGAATTATCTTCCTCACATGTTTCTCAGCAGAGTTTTGCAAACATCACGCATTTATTTTCAAAACAACCTAGTCTGATGACAGGGTATTATTACCCCATTTTGCAAATGGATATGTGAAACCCTGAGACATTAAGGTTGGCACTACTGGGTAATTTTAGTTACGTAGCTGAAACCTCCTAAAACCCAATTTCTGATCTCATAGAACATTTGTCATCACACACCAGTTTAAAGTGCAAAGCACAATTTCCTCTGACTACCAGGGCAACTGCAAATAATGTTTTTACAGGGAAAACTCAGGATGTGAAGTTGGGCACTCTGCAAGTTACAGGCTTAATGATCATTCTTGCAAAGTTTGATTTAAGAGACTTTCCTACTGTCAAATAAACCTTGGTGGTAGAAAAAATATACTTCACTAGGGCAACGTTGCACTACCCTGCATACAAATGTCTTCTTTTTCCCCTTGCAGTCCTCTAGTTCATTCAGAATATATTCTCCTTTCAGTTGAACTTTACATTCAGGAGGTTCTATTGCTACAGAATTGTGACCTACCTTTAGAGGAGCTTACACAGACAGACTGAGGCAGGTTTATGGAGGGGAATAAAAAGCAAGCAATTAACAGATCATGGAATCAAAGATTATTTTCAGTGTGACATCTTACAATATTTTGACATAAATGCACCTATATAATTTCTTTTTATTTATATATATAGGCCTGTGCAATTTTTGTGTCAAGACTAACCAGCTGCATGGCAATGCCTCACAGGGCTAATAACCTGAGTATTCATGGCCAAAAGTGTTATCTTTTGTTGCTGAGATGTGTTGCACAGAAATCTGTGTGTTTTAGTGGAGTGCCTGGTAGAAGCAGCCAATGGTCACGTGCATTGTTATTTTGCCCAAAGCTTTGCTGGAATGTGCTCAGCTGTCGTGGGATTCAGGTTAGGAAAATGTGTTCTAGCAGAGCACCTGACAAATGTTTCTGCTTACTCTAGAGAAGTTCAGCTCTTCTACTCTGTTCAACACTCTCTTAGCTTCAGCCTTAACTCCAAATATCTTCTGCACCTTTTCTCCTTTCATGGCTCTAAAGTTTATCCTAGAGGCTGATGTGTCCAGTCTTTTCATTCAGCTCTTCTCATTATTTCAACTGCCCTTTTGGAATTACTGGTGTTGCCTGTGCTAATTCTGTCCTTTTCTGTCTTCACTTGAATTTAATTTTATTTTCCTGTGAATTTCTCACATTTTCTGCCCCCAGAAATCCCATATTTTCTCCTATGACTCTAGTTTTCCTTTCCTAGATCTCTTTAGATGGAGGTAGATGCCTGACACATTAAATTCCTACACAAATAAAGCAGCTCTAGTCATAAGTTAAGTAAAATCTGATTTTACACCAAGGAGTGGAGGTAATGCTTAAGAATAGCCAGTGTTGCTAGGGCTAAATTTACTCTCCATAAAGAAGAAAAATTAGCCAGGGAAAGATCTCCCTGGATTTGTTTTTTACTGATTGACAGTAACTTCTTAGCATAGTTTGTAAAACAGGCCACGTTTTATTTAATTCTTCATGGTAGGATGAACAGATTCTTAGAATGCATTAGTGTGTGCATAGTACACTCAAGGAACTTGTGTAAAAGACATTCTGGTGGTTATAGTAAAATGAAGGGAATACTGTAATCAAATAGTATGGAAATAGTTTGAGAAATCCTAAAATAACACTAAGATTTAAGAGGCTTTTGAAAAAGTCATGCATGAAAGTGCATGAAAATTTGTAGATTAAAAACCCATTTGTTGAAAGGGTAAGAAAGGACACCTACTTATATGTGAGTTTAAATATTAAAAAAAGGAAAAATTAAATCCCTCAGTAAATGAAGTTAATTTTATTGGTTTACTAGTTATTCTGAGAAGTGAATGGGAGAATTCCTTTGTGCCATTAAAAGCAATATTTTGCTCACACCCAGCAGATATGATTTTGCAGGTACTTTGTATTGCACTAGTACTGCTGCACTCATGGCATGTTCCAAGTGGGAACTAGCTCCAGAATGCCAGCACATTGAACACCTTTATAAATCAGTCTTGACTGTGGAAGATACTTCACTGGTAAGTAATGGGAGATGACCTTGTAAAATTTATCAAAAAAAAAGAGAATATACAATACTTAACTATTTTTTCACTAGATGTTTTACTTTATTAAGGGTATTTCCTTGAAAATGTTCTCCAGATCTGAGAATTCTTTTTTAAAGACAATTTTGAGAGCTGAAATCATACTGCAGTATGGTTTATCATTTTCAAAAAGGAGAAATATAAACATTGCTTTTGATAAATCTATTTATAATCTCTATATATTTTGCTATCATTTTACTTTGAATATAAAGAATCATTAATTAATATATATTAATTATTATTACCTGAGCAGACAGCATTGATGATACATGAATAGTAATTTATTAAAAATAGAGTTTAATCTAAAACAGAATTGTAACATTAGATCACGAAAGGAATACAGAATATTTAATGCATTTATTTTAAATATGCAATTGGATTTAAGTAAACCAAATTCTACTGTGATTCTAAAAACCTTAATTATGAAAAAAACCCATTGCATTAATTTGACTATGAATGCTATAATGGATTAAAGTTGTACTAGATAAGATATTTTAAAAATAAGAGACTATAATGATAGCTTATTCTGCCATATTTTAAGGTTAGCAAGTAGAGCCTTAGTGTAACACTAAAACAGACAGGAAGAGGGTTTAAAATGTGTCTGACTCCCAAGCTGACCTCAAGCCTGGTATGAAAACTGTCACGTTCCTCCAGCCTGTTTGTTCACTTTGTCCAGAGTCTCGAAGGAAGTTGTCACTTGGTGACATGCAGAAGTTTGATTCTGCTGATTATTTTCAGCTAGGGGTTGGGTTTCTTACCAAAATGACATTAGTGAAATTGCTGAAAAACAGTCATCAATTCCAAAATACTGCACAGGAGAGGATTAGACTATAGTGAAACCTTGATAATCTGCACAAACGGGTTGAGATCAATAAAACAGTTTGATAATTAAAGAGTAAACATAAGAATACAAATCAAGTTGTACAGACAGTATATAAAGAATACTGAGTGTGCATAAGTTGATATCAGATACTTAGGTAATCATTCTATACAGATACTTCTCTTTGTACTATTAACTAAAAAGAATTAAGAGAAAGCTCAGGATACCTGAATTCTCTAGCAACATATAGTAAGAATATTTCTAATCCCAAACAGTGTAGAACACAAAAACAGAGGCAAACAAATGTCATAGAAAAACCAACAAATTATATCAATAATTTTCTCAAAGCCACAAAAGAAGGTTGTGCCAGAATTGTGATTTCACATCTTTTAGTAAGGGCAGGTGGTTCTGGTTTTTTTAGAGTCTGTATAGAGTTCCTCAGATGTCTGCATTTTATATATTCAGTTCCTTTCAACTTTAGCTTGTCTACTTTTAGTCTTTTTTTTTTTTTTTTTTTTTCCCCAGCTCACTCATAGTTTTCCTCTTCTTTGATGTCTGTAATAAAAATAGTGTCACTTATACAGTTGGTGCCTGCGACACATCCTGATGCCTGGTTCATTTTTTGTTGAAACACCCAGAGGAGTTAACATCTGGCAGGATCCACAGGTAGTTGTTTGGGGTTTTTTTTTTTTTTTTACTTAAATGGTGCATTAAGACTGGAATATTATCACTAGAAATAAGTTCTGAAAGTTTTTCAATAATTGCTTAAATAATTGGAGTTTAAAGCAGATCCTCAGACTGGTGAATATTTTCTCATGACAGTAGACTGTTAATGGAATCTGAGCTACTTTTGTTTAATAAAATTATGCTCTGCATCTAGGTGTCACTTCAAACTTAATAATAATATGGCTTTCACTATAGTGAATTAAACACCAGTTTGTTTGTAACTTACACTTGACAGTGCCCAAGTTTTGAAATCAATCCTTATGTTTCTTACTGGATCCCTCCTCTTTGTCCTTCCACTTTGAAGGTGAAATTTGCAATGCAGTTAGAAAACTCCCTTCAGCTGGTGGTGTTTGAGGCTGAATCTGAGAACTAAAATGCTTCTCTGAACCTTAGGAGAGAGCAAGTTCACATTCAGTACATTACCAAGGCTATTGAAGCCAACAGGATCTTCAGCACATCATCAGAGTAGTGCACTGACATTCTGAGAAGAGAAATGTATTGAAACAGTTGGAACAGGCACATCATATAGTATTTTTGTAGTACATTATTCCATTGCAGGTGTATTAGATGATTTTCCATTCAGGTGTTTATGAATATATTTAGTGAAGTGCATGATTGAAAATTCTTGGAAAATGTAATAGTGAAATGACAAGGAGTAATGGCAGTGAAAAATCATACAGTTGACTGATAACCATACTGACCAATATTAAAGGTCAATTTAAACAGGTCTGGCATTATCCATCCCCAAAAGATCTTCCTTGCCTATAGCTTTAAGTCTGAAGTGATTTTGTGGCTGTTCTGATCAAAGTAAAAAAGCTATTATTCTTTGTCAGGCTTCAAGTTGAACAAAATTCAGAAGACAGTTTCAAATGATCATTAATTTCTTATTTATAAATCAACTATTTGAATATTTTTGTTTAGGAATACATCTTAATGAGATTTGAGTATTTCCTACAAGGATAATAATTACTATTATTGTTTGTCTTCTAGATTGTGTTATAGCAAATTATTCTCTAATTATCTTTTGGTCAGTTTTAAAGTTCAAACACTATTACATTTGAGCAGAGAAATAAAAATGTGGTAGCTGATTGGCAATGACACAATGCAAGATATACCAAGAAAACATAGTTCTGTAGGCATCCAAAGTCATAGAGTTAAGTATATGCATAATCATCTGGGAAATGGAAGCTGCTGTCAAAATTGATCTATCCTGGGGAGAAATAAAGTAGGAGAAAGGGGTAAAGGTCAAAAGGATAAAAGTACTGAAATATCATATTTAAAACTGTAGATGCTCTTCAGGAACAAGTGCACAGTGTGAGATGGTAGAAGCAGGAGTGTGTTCAGTGAGAGAGAGTGTGTGTGTGTGTGTGTGACTAAGTGAACTAAGATACCTCACTTGACTGTGGTTTACCCTGTCTTTTGCAAATCATTTTAATTTAGAAAGATAACATTTTCTCAAGGCTATTACATTTATAACAGAGTAGTAGGGACAGCTGGCTTCAGGATAATTGGCAATTTTAACTCTGATAGACCAGACTGACAGCAGTGAGAATGTCTGTTGCTTTAACCCTTTAATCCCATGAGACTGTCAGTCCTTAGAATTCTACGTTAATGCAGCTCCCATACCTTTTTCTAGCTTTCTCTCATATAATCTCACAGCATGATTCTTATCTGAATCATCTTTCCTTCTGAAAATGCCTCCTGCTCTTTTCCCAGATTATATCTACAGAACTAAATTAAGTTTACCTCAATTATTTTTTTCTACTCACTTGGTAAGCAACCACCCTGATGGCAAAACATTCTGGATCCTTTGTTCTCTCTTCCATTGTGAGCTGTCTCAGAGATGTGCATCCTTTCCTGCTTCCTGCCATGAAAGAATCTGGAATTAGTTGTTACTGGAATCTGGAAGATTTCAGATCATATGGAGTGTAAGATAATATTTATTTTATCCTTTCTGATACCTAGTAATCATTCTTAAATCCAGAGGTTAAAGCAATCATGAAAGTATGGTGCATTTTAGAAATAGCTTCTGACAGCTACTACAGGCAAAATTGAGGTGATGTCATTTTCCTTTCAGTGACTCCATAGTTTTTGTTTGTTTAAAAAAACCCTCTACATCTTACCACAGCCTGTGTATTTGTTATGGTTGGTTGACTGATTTTAGTTAAACTACCTGTCATTATAAACACAAATCATTTGCAGCATCTTCTGCAACATATTGACCTACAATCAGAGATTCCATGTAGGCTTTCTTTTACAGACTGCTCATAGTTACTGAGAGAAAATCTTTGCTTTTCTTTATGCTTGAAATGTTCTGTTGCAAACCCGGTGTCAGTGGATCTATATTCTTGTGATTATTTCTGTAGTTTATCTAGAATTACCCAAAGATAAAGTTTAGAGTTCTTCACTACTTGGGGGACTGGAGGCTAGGATATATTCCAAGTGAATGCTCTAATCTCCCTCTTCAAGGATTTGCCACCATTAGTGAACACCTCTGGAAGAAAGAAGTCAGCTTTTCTCAGTTCTTTGGGAAGAGGAGATGGCTGCTTATATTCATGTAAAGCTCTTTAATGATGGGTATTAAATTAAGGTCAGTTTTCTTTAGTCTTGAGAAGCTTCCTTCCTGAAACAAGAGTGGTTTTCTGAAACACACTTCTTCATTGTTTCCTATTGAACAGTTTTAAGGAACTGCAGAACTATTCTCATTTTAGATGATTCTCTGCTGAAGAGTTAGCTGAGGTACTTAATTCTGACAATGCAATGTATGTGTGAGCAATAGAAGTATTTTTAACTCAGAGTTCATCCCAGTGAGACAGGTATCTAAAATCTATGTGTTACCTGTCTCATATGTATTGTCCTTTTCATAATTCTAGGCCTTGGGAAAAAGCAAAACTTCATTTTAAAATGAATGAAAAAGAATTTCAGGTCATGGGAACCTGAATAAAAAGCACAGAACACAGAAGCCTTTCAGCTTCAGACAGATAGTATTTGTTACCATTTGGTATGCCCTTCTTTTTAGAATAGATCTGTGAAAAGAAAAGGGCATTGCAATTGTGAAGGACAATATCTAGGCTTCAGTCTATCAATAAGAAAATAAGATTTGAAAGCAAATGATTATAATCATGCACTTCTATTAAACCGTGTCTAGAATAAATAATGTAAAATGATTATTCCTTTCTTGAGTTGTCTTCAGTTTTTAAAAATATCCACAACCCCATCAGGGTATCTCTGTTTTCTTCAGGAGGCCATGTCTAAGCACATGAAGAACAAGCGAGTGAATAAAGGAATTGGCATGGATTTAGCAAGATTAAATTGTATGTGGTAAACTGTCATCTGTGATGAGAAATTGAGTCAGTAGTGTGTCCTCACAGCAGAGGCCAACAGTATACATGGCCAGCAAGCTGAAGGAAATACATCTTGAGTACCTTTCAGATAGATTGTACAGTTTTGGACTCCACAATATGAACAAACTGGAAAAAATCCAGCAGAGAGAGATATAATGATCATTAGGAGTCTGGACATACAAAAAATTAGAAAGAATTCTTTGTTCAGCCTGAAGAAAACAAGACTAAATAGGATCTCATTAAGGTGTTCTCACCTATTGCATTTGGTGCAGAGAAGAGCCAATCTTATCAGATGTGCACAGCAAAGGTAAGAGGGGGATGGATAAAAGCTGCAACAAGGAAAATTATAAGTAGGTATTAGGGGTAAAAACCACAGTGACCATAATCAAGCACAGGAAAGGACTGACATGACAGGCAGTGAAATCTCCATGACTGAAGAGATTTAAAACTTGACTGAACAATTTCCCAAACAGAATGATCTAACCTCAAAATTAGCTCAGACTTTGAAGTTTTTCCATCTTGAAGAAAACGGTCAAATCAGATCATTCCAAAGGTCCATTTCATGTATTCTGAGTCTTCATAGTTACATTCTGTGCATGTTTTTTCCAAAATGTGCTTTCTGACCATGATCATTCTGTCTTTTCTGGCAGAATTTCTTACAGCTGCTGAGTCCTTTTGGTGCTCATGCTCAGGCACAGGATTGATCTGATCAGTTGTGTCCATCATTTACTACTGTTGCTCAGTATCTTAGATTTCATTTTCTTCTCCACTTCTCTATTGCATAGAGTTGACTGGAGTTGCTAGACAGAAATCTTAGAAGAGTTTGTAAAAATTACATTCCTCATAATTCATAAAAATGAGGAAGCTTCCAAAAGCTCTTCAGTTTTCTGACATGTTGTGCTGGACTACCTGCTGTCATTTAATGACTTTTCCTGTCAGAATCCACAGGCAGTATAAACTTTATTTTTGTTTACTTATGGCATTGTAAAGCACTTTTAGACTATTTCGAGCATAATTTTGCCAGTAAGATTTAAATTTTCCAGATGGCAGCACATGCATTTAGGATGCTTTTTTATTCTGAATTCCTGCCTGTGTCTCTTTCTTTCCCTGGAGATGCCACTAAGCCTTGCAGCAAAGACTCCCTGGTATTCACGGTAGACTCATCTCTATAAAACCTTGTTCAAAGTATATGCCAAATATTTCTTTACCAAATCAAAAGATGCAGAGCTTGCACTGCCACAATGTGATACATAAACTGGAAGATATGGAATTCTTTGTCCTGTACTGAAGATGGTTAAACTTTCAGATCAGTATGTGCAGTGCAAGATTTGAATTCCTAGAGGCTCTGAATACACCATCAGACAATTTGACCTATTTTAGGCTTCTGAACTGTGAGTGGGCAATTTAAGACAAAATTCTATAAGTTAATCTTATGACCTGAGCCTTCCAGAAACTGATCTGTCTCCAAAATCAATAGAAAGTGTTCCCTGCCCTGCTTCCACTGTAGTCAGGCCTTGGAAATTCTATTAGTTATTCCTTCTCTGATTAAATTCCATATCTGTACTTCCTTTTAATTTCCTTTTATTTTTTTTTTTTAATTTATTTTTTTTTCTTAAGGGATTCTCAGAGAAAGTACAACAGGCTGGCACTATGAAGTGCCTAGTTTCAGGGTGTCCTTCATCATGGATCCAACTCACATCTTTAACCTGTTCTCACAAGGCACAGACTTACTATTCCTTCTGGAGAGACCATCTAATTAATTACAGGAAATACTATGGCTGATAAGTAGGCCACATTTCTAATGTTTAACTAGGTCCCTCTCACGTGCAAAGGCTTTTTTCTTCTTGGTTTGTGATGACTGGGAAATGTGAAATGAGAGATCTGTCACTTTGGTAAGGGCTTTGGCTGTCCTTAATTTCAGCTTGCTTTCTACTGGTTGGAGTCATTATTTTTCCCCACCCAGTCACTTCTGGGTTCCTCCCATACATTTTGGATGGGAGTTTCTTTCAGGAACACTTGTTCCTCTATAGAACTTACATTTGAATATTTTTCACATGAGCTTTTTCAGATCTGTGTCTACTTTGTCTTTTCTGAACCATTTTCTAAAGACATCAGTATGTGGTGGAGAAGATTCATGCTGCTGTAGTCATTAACAATATTTTCCTGGAATAGGGTCAATCTGAGTCCATTGTGAATTCCTTTCTTAGCTTTCTCCCAAAATGAGACTCCTGGACCACCTGGTAGGTAAACTATTCAATTATGGAGGCACTGCTAAGAATTCTTATCAATATGAGTTTGCATGTGAAGGAAAGAAGAAGAAAAGTTAACTCTAGCAGCAAAATATATTGTTTGGGATATTGACATCTATAACTTTCCCTTATCCTCTATCCTGGAGTTAGGCTAAGGGCTAAAAAAGGTTGTGGGGCAGAATACTACTCCTGACTTCCATACCCATGCTGTTACAAACAACTGAACTGTGGACAGATGCTCATGAGATCTGTCTGGACCCAAACTCAGACAGTATTCTCTTGTATCCTCTAAAGTGATCAATGCTGTTGTTGGGAGGCAGGCGTCTGCCAAGCCAATGACGGGAATGTGAGGCCACATCTAACTTTTATCATGCCAGGGAATCTCTCTAGGTACTGGGATGTGCCATGTGGCATTCTCCCAAGGAATGAGCTACCAGGCACAGTTGAAAAATCAGTATAAGCCTAGGGCCTGATAGACAACCTGGATGCAACTACCCCTTTTGGAAGGTTTGAGTAGTGTAGGTGTGGAGCATTCCATGCCAGTAGGACCACAATGCCAGAAAACAGTTCCAAACATGTTTAACTTACTACTGCTGATGCAGTCTGACTTCCTAGGTGGTTCAAGCTGGAAAAGACAAGGGAAGTAACCTGGCATTCAGAGTCTGAATGCAAAGTCCTAACCTGCATACAACCTGTGATGTAACTTCTGGGAGGTAAGCAGAGCCAGGTAGTTTCAATGAGCCAGATTGTACTTCACAGAATCACTACCTATTAATGAAATAGGTAGAAGTTGTTTTTCACTGTAGTGAGAATCTGTTCCTTCAATGGCTTTGAAACGGTTATAATTTCCTGGTTTACAAAAGGTCAGATATTTTGTTTCTCTTTTGTTTGCTGGGTTTATATTCTCAAAATATTCTCAAAATATTTTTCTCCAAATGTAGCATTTTTATTTTAAGATTGCTAAAAAGTTCACAATCCATGGGGCTGCAACTGAACAGGGCATTTGCAATACCTATAGAGCAGGTGGCTACTTCATTTTCTAGAAAACAAATTATTTGTTAGTATTCTCTATTAGTATTTCATTGTTTTTGAAGAATTAAGAAACATAGTGTTCACTTTAGATACACCTAGGCATAGTGGGGTTTTGTGTTGTTTTTAAGCTGTTTCAAACTCTGCATTACCCAGATCTTCCTTTATAGTAGAAGTTTCTGTGTCATTTAAACCTCTTAGTCTTGGATTTAATTTCTTCATTTGGTAAGGCTTTTAAATAGAATAGAAACAATAACTCCTCATGCATTTGAATAGGGAATTCTGACAGAAATAGACTGCTGATTTAGTGAATATTTTTACAGTAATTCTATTGTTCCTTCTAAGCTATGTGTCACAAATTATTTTGTTCAATAAAAGGCATAATGTTGGATGAATTTATTTTTTCTGAGTGATTCAAGTGATTACATCTTACCAAATATTTTATTGATGATATGATAGATGCAACTTTTGTAATTATTTCAGTAATTGTATTCATGAAATTTAAGTGGAGATATTATGTACCCAAAAACTTTGCAAGATGTTTGCAATATGTAAAGCTGTGAAACTTTAGCCTCTCTATTTAGAGTATGTTATTTTCCTTTGTGGAAGTAATTTGGTGCAGATAGAGTGATTCCAGTCATGGTCATAGTAATGCTTTGGATGCTCCGGAGATAATTCTGACCTCTGTTGGCAAAGCACAGCAAATGAAATGCACACTTCTTTTTCAATGTTATTTATTTCTGATATGATACATTGTTGAGAGGAGAAATTAAGGCATTAATTTTATGGGTTTATTGTTGGAAAGCTTTTTATGTCCTACCATTCGAATTAACCTGAGCATAAAATAGATTATTTATGCTCCAACTGTCCTTAGTTATTATTCCCAGGTTTAGTAATTTTTGTACCAGAGTACACAGTTTCATCCAATATCTTTCCTATCCAGATTTTATATACTATGCCAACAGCTTTTAAACATGTCAAATTCTAATAGCTCTATGTATCAAAGATTGGATGTTGCACAGATTCCATTTCAGGTTATGCAGTATGTCTGATGTAGCCACCATTCTGTAATATAATGTTTAAGGCTCTGAGAAAATGTGGTCAGTGGATTGGTTTTGCTCAACTGTACTTATTGCAATAGATAATTTGACACTAATCAACTGCCAAGAGTTAGAGCTGGATTGGCTACTAGGTGACTGACAGATGCTCACTATTAACCCCTCTCCCTTCCCAAAGTGGAAGAGAAAGGGTATAAGGGAGAAAGACTTCAGGGGTGGAAAACTTAAACGATATTAATGAAAATAATATTTAAAAAAAAATAATAAAATCAAATATATACAAATATTCCAACCCCCCCTGATAGCAATTAAGTCACCATCACCACTGGAGCAGTGATGATGGTGGTCCCACAGTGGTCTCAGCAGCAGATGGGAGGGAGCTGGATTCTGTAACTAGATTCAGGAACACATGGACCAGGATCAAAGGCAAAACAGGCAGAGTCCCTCCTTGTATGCTGGTCACTGAAGAAGAGCTTGACCCGTGTGATTCCTCAGCTTTATACTGAATATGACATATATGGAATGGAATAAATACCTCCTTGGTCAGTTTAGGGTCACCTGTCTTGTCTGCTCTTCCCTGCAGGTGCAGTCTTTTACTTTCTGCACTTCCAGTGTGCCACACAATATTTAGCAGTGACCTTGGTCTGCACAGGAGCAGTTATAAGCAAGAGCCTTTCTGCACACCAGTCTTTGATAGTAACTCAACATCCAGCTTTGTCATTGCTAGAAGCAGACACTTTCTGCAAAAATATGCTGTTAAGACCAGAAGGTTTAGTTAGTTAGAAGAGACTGACCTGAAAAGTAAAATCACTGAAGTAGTTCTGTTCTAACTTAAACCAGGACATCAACATTCTGATTTAACTTGTTAATCCAATTAAGAGGCATAAAGGAAGAAATACTGAATTAATGTAATATGAACAGGTGCTAGTTGGTTGGGGTTTTTTCTGTCATATATTTGTCATTTCCATCTTTATCTTTCAAATGGCTTTCCTAGGCTGTGTTGTTAACAAAGCTAATGTAATGCTGATGGAAAGAGTTAGTGTTGGCTTCAGTGGAGCCAGGTAATACAGAGATGCTCTATGCTAGCATTCTAGCAAAGACATTAAGTGGACCTCCAATTCAAAACTATGTTACTCCAGAGATCAGACTGAAATTGTTTAATATTTTATGTTGTGGATAAGAAGAGGTTTTAGTACTATTTTAAATTCATTTTTGCTCAAGGTTACTTTCAATTACCCTATATCTTGCAAAAATGTACTGTTGCAAGGTTCTGATACTCTCTGCTTTACTTGTTGTCTGCTCAGGGCTATGGAGTCTGAATAAATGAGAGTATTTTACCAGAAAGCATAAACATGTTTATATGTTTTATGTATGATCTGGGTCATTGTTAGACTTTAAGAGCTTTAATATCCGTGGATTTCTATTTTGGAAGTTTGGTTCTGGAGCTGCAAACTTTCTCTGTTCTGAGTTTGGGTTAAATTTATGGCAAAATGGTTGGACATTGTTGCTGCTAAGTGATGTGGAAGCTTTGGACTGAGAATATGGGAAATCATATAGTGGATAGTTCATTTAATACCATGTGGATGTAAACACAAGATGTGGGACTCTTAGGTCTGTTACTCTCTCATATGTCAAGATAGCTAGTGAGTGATTTAATTGATGCAGGGTTAAGACTATTCTGGGTTGATTTCTAAATCTCCCTTTCACATTTCAGCATAAATTGAGAAGTGGAGTGGGACAGCCTTCAAGAATCAAGAGAAAATGTAATCACATATTTTTTCTACTGCTGTCTGTTTTGTTGGTGTCTCAGAATTACTCTGCTTTTGAGGAAACCCAGATTGTGAAGGACAAGGTATTAAAGTCAGCTGAATTGCAGACTCTGTAGATAGCAAGTTCTATTCTGTATGTCCTAGAACTATAACAAAGAGTCTCATCTCATGCTGGTTTCTAGAATGAACAATCTTTAAGTCTGTAATGAGGTCATAGTTCTAACAGCATCCATATTTCAAAAATTTGCTATATACATTTTTACTCTTCACAGTGCTACTTACAGTGTCAGAGCTTCAGGAATTTTTATTTCAGTTAAACAAGTGTAGTAAGTGTTCCAGGATGCATAATTAATAATTTTGAGGTTTTAAATCTCCTTTTATAATAAATATTGACTCTGCCTGTCTGTGTATTTAAAATTGCAAACACCATGAATTTATGGTAGATGGAAATACTGTGTTGGACTTTGCAAAATGTACTCTAGAAAAAAAACCTCTATAACTTTTCTTACTAAAGATTCAAGGTCAGTTGAATTGGGAAAAAGAATGGCTAAAGGAATATGTCTCCTAACAAAATATGTCATTGTATCTGTATTGCTGAGAGAGAGATAGGACTTTGCTTTAGTTTGTTTCTGATATGAGAAATATTCAAGTGTGATTTGTCTTTATTTTTAATCTAATTTTTACAAAAGAAGAAGTTGGTGTGCTCTGTCTGAGACTGTGTTCTGTTCTTCCAAAGAAAATCCTGATGGTATATATTATAATTCAATGTTCATAGGTATCTTCACATAAGTGTATTTTACAATAATGAAATAATGCAAGGGCTTTCAAAACACTTCAGAAGATCCACTTCTGTTTCTGTGCTTGCAGAAAACAAATTATTGTTGATATAATTTGACTAAATAATAGTTGTCTGGGAAGAGTTGAAAGAACCCAGCATTAATTTATAAGGAGTTGAATCTATGTATATGCATATCTATATATCTATTATATATACACTGAAAAAAGATGTAATCAATTTTGTCTGACTGACTTCCTCTGTTGTACAACCTAATATTTATCTTTTTTATCTTTTTCAATCTACAGATCTTATACAAAACATATAGGTCTGATTGATAACAAATGTGTAGAACCCATCTACCTTATACATGTAGTGAGCCCAAACTCATGATACAAAGGGTGTGGATTTGCCCGCCGTAGGGCCAGTTAATCTGATGCTCTGATCTTCAGCATTAGCCACATGGCATCCCTGCAGTTTGCTCAGATCACATAGGATCATACATGGAGAAATCACTGACCACAGTTTTAAAGCATGGTTGGCATTGCTTATTGAAGATACTGCCTGCTGAGCTGTTTTTCAACTGGGTATTTTCATAATGTAATTCGTAGCTGGTCTCACAGTGTTCTTGTGCAGGATGAGAGTTAACAATTTTTTTCCTACCAGGCTGACTGGATTCTCAAGGACAGAACTCTGGAGTGGATCCAAGGATCTGTCTGAGTCATCACTGACAAGCTAGAGTTACCAAGGTTCAGTATGAACCAAGCAAAGCCCCAGCTTGTCCCTATAGACAACTGGAATACAGAGGAACCCTGCTGTCATAACTGATGAAAGATTTCTCTCTTCTAGTCACTCCAGACAAATTAGTCTTGACTAGAAAGATAAGGCAAAGTTAACCAGTATTAGCTAGGCACATACTGCTCCCTGAACACACCCACAGTATTATGCAGTATACCAAGCCATTGTACTTCTAGATGTGTAGTCCTTAAAGAACGGTGAAACCAAGATTAGCTGAAGGTCAAATGCAAAGAGGCCTTCTATATGACAGATTCTTTTAATGAAGCATGACTAATTTATTGTCTATTCCTTTGTGCAACATCATCAAGAAGTCGGATGTGTTTCTCCTTTATGTTTTTGCATGTTACCTGACTTGCTATAGCATTTAAACTAATACAACTATTAACTCTATCCAAGTAAAATAATATACCTTCAAGTAAAATAGATTCCAACTTCAATAAATGGAGTTCTAGTTCAGTTAAACTAGTTCATGGGACTTTTGTTCAGGTGAAGTTTATTTAGTTTTTACCATACTTAACTGGAGAGACTAAGTGCTCATGAACATGTTTTTCTATTTAGACTTCTTCCTAAACTGAAAGTGTCTAAATTTGCATGTATTTGCAAACACACAGGCTTTCTAATCTTCAGACTCTAGAACACACATCCCAGTGGCCTCTCTGCCATACAAGACTACTTATATATCTATTTTTAATATAGACATTCAAAGTTGGCTAAAAAAAAAAAAAACCCAAGTACTTTTTGTGGCTTCTGCAGAAGCTTACTGTTTATCTTTTGGTCTTCAAAATTGAACCTTCACCCTGGTCTCAAGTGACATGCAGCTCTTTGCATAGCCTCAAACTCAGAGACATGCAGATACCCAACTGGGTCCCAGACTACTTCACCTACTTTCTTAATGGTCTAGCTTGATTTTACCAGACTATTTTACTACACATGTATGCAGATGTGTTTATGTGATTGACCTCTTTTGTCCACTTATCCATCTGTTTTCTCACACTTGTTCCTCCCCAAGTCACCTAAATCCATCCCTTTACCTGCCTTTATTTCCTCCTGTAAAAATCCCATAGGAAGTCTTGCTCAATCCCATGTGTCCCATACCCCTAGGCAGTAGCACCTCAGCCTGAAATGTCCTCCAGCATTGCCTCATCTTGATGTGTGTCACCCTGGGACAATGGGATGGAGGGTCTCACAATACAGGCCTGGGAGGGGCCCCAGCAGGGTGTCTGTAATTTAGATTCTTGCCTGTTCTGTGCTGCTGTACTCTGCTGGATTTGTAGAGATGGCCCTTTAATCCACTGATGGCTGTTCTGGGATGTGTTGGAGAGTAGCTGGGCCAGAGTATTACTTGTTTCTTCCATCTGCCCTTTTCTCTTTGTGCTACTTTGTGGCTGAACATGGGAGCTGTTTATCACATAACCTAACACTCGTATGAAATTTGGTATGGTTTCTATTTATCTCATTACTCTTCTAGCTTGTTTTTGGTTATTGGAATGTCCTCATTTACAGGTTCTATATTTTCTTGTCTTAGAAGTTCCTTTGGAATTGTTTAAGTCCTAACTCTGTCAAAATATGCTTTTATAAGACCTTTTCTATTTTTTGTTTTCAATTTCAATTTTGTTTTTGTTCTAAGGTTATTAAAAGGATAAAGCCACTGACCCTGTCAGGGATCACAGGATCTGTGGGTCACATTGACTCCATGATATTCACTAAGGCTATTCTGGTTATCCAGGACTTGTGTGTGTCTATGTCTGATTTTGCCTCTACACAACCATACACTGAATTTCTGTCATTTATAATCAGCCTTTTTTTACTTCTTCCCACTGGTGGAAGTGTGGATGGCAGATTGGATTAATGACTGTACTAGTCTCTCTTCTCCAACCAAAGCTCTAGTTAGAAACAGCAAGAGTGGTAATGGGCTGTATAATAGGTTGGCTATTTGGCATTGAGGTTATTTGTATACATTTAAATTCTGCCACTTTACCTCAAACTTTCATGTGGGCAGATGCAGTCTGTTCAATCTGTCAGTGTTCATTTAGCAGTAATGCTTCACAAAACTTGAAAACCAATAATTACAGGTATGATACTGGGTTTTAAGTCTAACCTTTTTGGATTTGATGTCTTTGCTCTACAAGCTTTTTGAAATTGCTGTTTTCACTTCCATGCTTGTGTTACCATTTTAAGTGCTGATCCTGCTGTTTATATATTTGGAAAAAGATCTTTTTCTAAACAACTACTGTGGCTTTTTCATGGAGGAAAGAAACAATGATACACAGAAGATAAGTATAACAATAGTGCTAAATTTGTAATGTTGTGAGTTTATGAATTTTTTCTCTTTTTGTACTGCTTGTACCCATCTTTATGGATATGACTGCATGTATCATTCCTTAGACAGCTTTTCAGAAGCAAATCTGAGTTCTGAATTCAATCACAACGGATATAGCAGGAGTGCTCTGTGCAGATGAGCTTAATTAGGTAGCCATTGATGGTCATGCCTTAGACTAGATGGGAGTGAATGGTTCTTCTTTTTCTATTTTGTCTTCACATTTCTGTTCCCAGCTAACGTTCCAAAGTGGTTATATGTATACTGGAGGGTTTTACAACTGAGAGGAAGAAACTCTTCTCTGCCTTTCAGAGAGGCATAGAATCACAGCTAGACACCCTGGAAGAATCCCATTAGTATTTTTTGTGAATGTCTACTGTAACTCCCTTATGAGAATTCAAATGTCTCTATATTCTCCTTTCTCAGCTCATCCCGACTTGTTCTTCAAGTTTCTGAGCTGAGTGAATAATTCCTTGATAGGAAGGGAATGGAGCTATTTGAGCAGAATCTTTGTGTCTTACACGTCCTGCACAGAATTCCCTTTACTTCTGAAAATCTTCATTGTGCAAGAAAGGTGGAGGATGCTGTAGTAAATAAGCTCAATATTTATCATATTCAGTATTTCATGTTACATGAAAAAGACATATGTTATTTACAGGATAATATATCTTACATAACACTGTATTCCATTCAAGAAGAATGTGTAGAATGAAAAAAAACCATCACATTTACTAAAATGAAACACTTTTATATTTGATAAGTAACATTATTAATTTATATAGGTTAAAGCAACATGGTTATCAGTTTGATTTATTTGTGCATAAAATAATGGGAGCTATTTTGCTGCTGTTCACACTAAGTAACATTATTTTTTGTCTGAATAACTGATGATGCACATTATTGTGTAAAACTGCATTTTCAAAAAGAATATATTTAGTATAAGCTCAGTTTACACAACTACAACTGTGTATGGATGTAGACAGCACTAATGAATATAGGAACCTGGCTATGTGCTCCAATAACTTTAAGCAATGTGTTTATGTCAGATTAACAACAATAAACATGGAAATTTTAGTAGATTTATTTCTGAATAACACAAATTCCTATAATCTGTATTTGTTCTGTGGAGTGGGAACACTAAGGAAACTGGATTTATCTGAGCTGGTTGTTGTTCACCACTGATATCAATGGGAACAGGAGGAAATTTCTGATTACCCACTGTTAGAACTGACCTGGCATGATGAGATTCACTCTTCTGTCGTCCTGAAGAGCCAGGGGACCTCTAGGAAGAGCTTCCAAAGATATTGGAGACCTGGGAAAGAAGGTGGGAAGAGGATTGGGAGGGGTGAGAACTGGAAATATGCTAATCCTCTCTCAGCCCTCAAAGGGGTTGAGACCCTTAAGTATGCATGGATGCATATCCATGCTCTTTCCATCTCCCCTGGAGGAGATGCTCCTTAGAGACAGCATCAGCCTCTTCCTTACCACTCTGGTTCAGAAAAAAAATAAATTCCAAAGAGAGTTACCAGTCAGAGTTCAGATTGTTTAAGTGAAACCAGTGGGCAGAGGGACACTGATGACATCAGGCAACTTTCTGTGGCTTTTAAAGACTCTCACAATTGTTTTACCAAAATACTTTCCTTCAACCTTAACAAAAATACCTTTTAAAGACCATAAATATTAGTCTATGGATAATTAAATAATATAATGAAACATTTAAAGTTGTGGTGGATATTCTATGTATGTATGCATAGCTTTTGTTCTGCTGGCAGGGAGTGTGCCTGTGTGCCTAGCTGAATGAAATTCTGGTTTCCTTGCTTGTGTAACTTCACAAAAAATTTTTTATATATGGTAAAAAGAATAGCAAAATAACAAATCGACTATCCATCTTCTTCATTCATCTGTCATTTTCATATCCTTTTTGATGCTGCTGTAATTATTTTCAGTTCATAAAAAAAGAAAAAATTATATATTTTTTAACTTAGTAAAGAGTATTTCCAATTAACATTTTACATAAGTTCAAAAGGTCAATATTCTTTGTCTACAGTGAGTGCAAACTACAATAAGATTTTTTTGGTTTTGGCAGTGCTGTAAGTTTCTTTGTGACTCATTTTGGCAGGTTATCACGGAAGAAACTAATTGATGATCATGTTTTAATTTGGGTTTTTAATTCACCATTGAACACAGTTGGTTTTTTTTCACCAGAAGTTGGTTCAATTACTTTCTTAAAGTTCATTAAATGACAGAAAGATTTTCTTAATTTTCTGATGTACCTAGGAAAAAAAAAATCCTAACATACTAATGAGTGAAAAATTAAGAAGCCTGATTACTGATTGCATCAAAGAATTAGGAGAAACATGTTTTTGAGGGCATTCAATATTAAAAGTAATCCAAAAAGCTGCTAATCTTCTGAAAAGAAATATTATTTTTTGGAGGTTAAATGGTAATTTGGTTCCCCTTAGTTTTGCTTTCACAGTAACTATTGAAGTGTTTTAATACACAGATAAATCAACATATGTGATAATTCCTCATATATTCTACATGTTTATGTTGCCAAAGAAGGGCTCTTCATTTTTTTCCTCTTTTTCCACCACACTTGCCTTTGAAGTCAGATGCTTTTGATGGAGCTGATACTCCACTAGTCTTTTGCAGCCAAGTCCTGCTCATGTCTCCTGTGTTCTGTGGTTTCATAACCAAGTTCAGATTTTGAGCATGCCTTTCTGTACCCTTTGGCAGCTGACAGACATTAGTCTGTCCAGCCTTTTATCATCTCTCAGAGAGATCAGAATTTACTCACAATTCTTTGTCCTTTGTCTGCCAACCTGAGTGTCCTAAGAAGTTTCACTTAGGTGCATTGGTATGCTCATTCATTTTCAGCTTTAAAATAACCCCTTCAGTTGAGAAATATTTCCCAAGACTAGAGTCAGGAAGTGCAATTAAATGAATTAAAATGTGTCTGGGTTAAAGGAGAAAATTAGGGGAGAAAGAATGAAGTTTTTGTTATTTTTGTTTGGTTGGTTTGATTTGTTTGTTTTTAAAGGTCTAATGCATCTTGTATAATATATATTCTTATCGATTCTTTGCATTTTGAAAAAACAGCCAACAGGCAAATCCTAACAACTGTATACCAAAGCAAGCAAGCAAAACCAAGTGCATTAATATTCTGGTCACTTATGAATTTAATTTTAATATTTAAAATATGATTTTCTATACCACTTTTTTTTTCCCATTTTTTAATTCTCCTATCAGCTGTTACCAATCAAAGGAAGAAAGTAGAGTCAGATAAATGAGGGAAAAACTAATAAAGTATTAGGCAAAAGTATAAAAAAAAGGTTATAGAATATCAGTAGATAAGGACTTCTTTCCTTCTAATAGATAAGAACAGCCTGTCTTTGCCATATATATAACATCCATTATGGAGAAGCTATTGTTTCAAGGATGCAATTTTAATACTTCATGAAATTAAAATAATTTCTTTTAATTGGAAAGATTAAAGTGACTTTCCTAGCTGGAAATTTCCTTCTGTAGAAAACAACATCAGTAGACTTCTGAGCAAATTTTAAAAAACCTCAGACAAAGGGAAAACCAAAACACTTCATATTTTGCTCCCTTGCACACAAGAAACGATGTCAGTCCTGTTTTTCCAAGAAATGAAATTGAAGGGAGAGGTGAGGTACCCAGCACTGTGTAGAACAGCACTCACTGCAGAGGACAATGCATCACACCAATAATTCTGTATGCATGCAGCATTACTTATGGGAAAAGTACTGCTTATATTTATGAGCTAATTAATAATTCAAACACACACAGTGACCAGTCTACAACTTCAGTATTCCATGGGCAAGAAAACACAGATTAAGAATTAAAACTTCTGTTAATCATAACGTGTCATTTTATTAACGTAGATCATGACAAATGTCAATATGAAAAATTATTTTTACCCATCAGTTTCAGATTATTTTCTTGAAAATGCAGCACTTGATTCTATGTTATGAAGTGAAGGGAAAATATGGCTTGGCATTGACAGTTTAACACTGTATTAGAAGCTAAAGAAAGCAGCTTGTAATTCAGAACTCATATTCTTGTGTCCTGGAAGTAAAAAAAAATAAATGTTTCCATAAAGTTTACAATCAGCTTCAAATGAAGTCACTTAGAACAAAAAACCTGCTGGTACTCAGTATGCCTCTGGTATCCAATTCTGAGGCGCTGGGTTTTGAAACAAAAAATTTTACTATTTTGTGAAGAGTCCATAATAGATCATGAAACTAGTTAGAAGGGACATATAATGAAGCTGACTGTAAAATAAGTGCTGTAAAATGCAGAAAGACAATCAAAAATGAAATGTCATTTATTAAAGTTTGGTTGCATCTAGATGTAACATTAAAAAATATTAATAAAATAATAGCTAAAATATTAGGCTGTGTAAAAAAGATAAAATCCCTTTAAAGGATATGATTGGTTCTCACTAAGCTTATGTTTGTATGAACCTAGACTAACTGACCTAAATTCAAATATATACTTGTGAAAAAGTCGTGTAAAATCAAACTATAGCCTCAGTATAATTACCAGAGTATTACTGGGAGAACAGATCTAATTGAAATGACAGAATAGTTATTAGTCTTTGAGACTGCCCTACATAAAGTTCACAAGCACTATAAAGATGAATGTGTAAAATTATTTTAATAAATAAATTACACTGATATCAATATGACATTTGCTATTTTAAGTTCTTTTCAATGTAATTTGTCTCTTCAAGTTTAATCACACTTGTTGCAGAGATCTGTAGATTATTTATACATCCATTTTTTGACACTTCTCTGCTTGCCAAGCTAAAAAATTCACTTTACAATTGTGCTTTATTTGCAGCATCTGGCGGGGACCAAATATAAACTGCACAGACAGTTCAGGTTATACTGCTTTACATCATGCAGCTCTAAATGGACACAAGTAAGTGCCTCATTTCATTTCTATGTACAATAGGATTCAACTGTGTAATTCAAAAATATGTAGCATAGCATTGATATTTTCACTGAAATCTGACAAACGCTGACTTACAAAAATAATTTTATTTCCCATGGGATATACTAATGTAATAATTCTTGACACTGTCACTGATAATGGCAAATGCAGTTTAGAAGCTACTGATTCTATATTGGTTCTTCCAAATTCTTCCTCAATTTGGAGTAAATGTTATTGCTGATACCTCTAGTGGTGTCTCTAGTGCTTTTTTAGCTGGACAGAACTTGCAATAGAAAATTTTGCAGTATATGTTCACATGTATAATATGTTGAATGTTTAAGGAAGTGATATGAAAGCTTCCAAGCTGTTTGGAAGACACTGAGTGGCTTTTCATTAGATAATGATTTAACATAAGGCTTTGGGTTATTTCTCTATGGGAGAAAAGGAACTGATCAAAACCCAACTGAAATTAAGAGTTATTTGCACTAACTTTTATGTGATTTTGGATTGTCCATAAGATAATATGTGAATCCATAAAAATTTTGTTTAGTTAATCATGCTCCATTGCATTAGGTCTAAGTCCTGAATATCCTTATTAAGGATATATTATATTGAAATTA
>JAOEGS010005386.1:0-21961 GCA_025447755.1 Corythornis vintsioides
CCCCCCTCCCCGCCCCGCGCAGCCCCGCGCCGCCGCCCGCGCGGGCGGGCCGGGGGCGGCCCGCGACACCCCCGCGGAGGGAGATGTTGTTATTTTTTGCTGTTGTCAGTCTCTGACGTCACATCCACCTGCTGGGTAAACAAGGCTCGGTGCAAGGGGAAAAATAATAATAAAAAATAAATAAAATGAGAGAAGCGGGAGGGGAGGGTGAGCGCGGAGGGAAGGGGGGGGTGAGGGGTGGAAGCTCCGCCGGCGCGGAGCTCCGCGGAAGAACGGCTTGGGGGGAGGGCGGGCCGGGGGAGGCGGGGCAGCCCCGCGGGGAAGCGAAAGTGGTCGCGGAGCGCGCTGCGCAGCGCTGCGCGCCCCCGGGAAGAGTTCAGCGTTGGGGCAGGCGGGTCGGGGCCGCCCCGTCGGCGGAGGGCAGCGCCGCGCTCCCTTCCGAGCAACTTTTCCGCAGCCGCGGCCCGGGCATAGCGCGGGGAACCAGATGCTGTGAGGCCCGCGTAGCTGGGAAAAACGTGGAATACCACGCAATGCCTTCCGCGGATGCCCGCGGAGTCCGCCTTACCTGCGCGGAGCGGTGCGGCGGACGCAGCCTGCGCTCCCTCCCGCAGCGCACGCCGCTCTTGGCGCAAACACTGCTTAGAAACACTGCGCGGGTGCGCAGCGGCGCGCACCGACCCCTGAGCGGGAGTGACCGACTTCAGGGCTGAGCGGGGCGCCGATCAGCGGGCGCTGTCCCTGCCGCAGCCCAGGCCCCGGGTTCTCGTCCCAGTGGGTGCGCGGAGCGACCTGCGGACTACCAACACTCCCAGCCCTGCCCGTCGGGGGGTCCCGTAAAGGGTCTATTGGCAGCACCCATGGGGACAGGTCGAGCTAGGGCGAGAACTGGGACCTCCTGACCGCCGGCTCCCCCTAACCCCGCGTCTCCGGCACTCGGGCACCGGGAAGTTTAACATCACCGGCGGCCTCAGCCCGGATAATGAGGCACCGGCGGCCTCGGGGACTCCCGCGGCGGCCGCATAGCGCGGACCTCACGCGGGCGGCAACGCGCCCTGCCGGGCAGCATCACCCTGTCCTCCCCTGGCACCCCGGCCCGCTGCAGGCGGGACCCCAGCGGCGAGAGGAGCCAGAGCTAGAGCCGGGCCGTCGGCGGGCGCCCCGCGGAGATGGAGCCCTCGCTGCCCCGAACCGGAGTTAGCGGGCGACCGCGGAGTTTTACGGAGCGATCTATTAACACTTTTTCTTCCACCCGCGAGAACACCATTTTCTCCTTTTTTTTGGTTGTTATTTTTTAGCCATCACGTTTGGCTTCCCGAAGGACTGCCAGAGGGAAACTGATTTTAAACACCGCCAGAAAGGGTAGTGAACAGCGAACCGCTCCCTCGGGGAACCCCGCTCCAGGCCCGACCCCGGCAACATCCCCGTCCCAGTCCCGCCCGGCGCCGGCCCGGCCGCCCCGGAGGCTCCGGCGAGCAGGGCCGGGCCCGCGGCGCCACCTCTTGGCAGAACCCTTCCATCGGCGAGAGAACTGCTTCGGTAGCACTTAACACCTTAAATTACAGTAATGGCGAAGCACTCATGCCTAATTCATTATATTTTAAATAATTGAGAGGGGGAAAATGGCTGCAAATAAATATTTGCGAAGGTAACGTTTGCGCCGTGGTACTTTAAGACTCTTTGCAGAGCGCCGGGCTGCTGGAGAGGCAGGTGAGCAGAGCAGTGCTTCTGCAACCTGGTCCTCCCAGCCCAGGGACTGCAGAAACCACCGGGATTTGTGACACTGAGAGGGACCAGCAGCTTTTAAAACAACTCACTGTCATCTTAAGTATCTATTCTTGAGGGGGTTTTTGTTCAGTAAGAAGAAAAAGGAGATGAGCCTATTAAAAGGGCAATTTTTTTTTTTTAAACATCCCTCCCCTTACTGTTGTAAAAATTATTTGGTTTACATTTCATCCTGGAGTGGTTTTTTTTAAAAACTTCATCTCCTGTTTTTAACTTCACAAATGTAAACCAGCACATCGGCTCTGTAAAACATGATTAATTCCACAGACAATACCAGCAGTGGGATTTCTCCCTCCCCCTCCACCAGTGTAGCTGCTAATTGTACTTGAATTGTTTACTGCTGTATTGTTTTACAAGCGCCTGGAGAAAGATGCTTGATATTCCCACCACCAGCAGCAGAACCATCCCAAGAGCAAATGCTTGGCAGATTTTGGCAAGGGTGTACACAGGCTACAACTGCAGCTTGTTAGCTAAAGAAAAAAAAAAAATATATATATATATATGAAGGTGATGACGCCTCTGTAATTATAGGTGTTACTTGTTTTAAAGTCAGAATGTTTTCCAAGCTACTGCAATGCCACACCTCCACTGTCCCAGGCCTTGGAGTCCTTTCTGCTTTAGTCATTGGTTTATGAGGCTTTGCAGAACACATCACCAGCCTGCACAGCTGGTTCCAGGGCTGCTTCACACTCCCATGTAGGTACAAAGCCCATGTGGGTACTCAGCTATTATTCTACCTTTTACATCAAGCATGAAAAGTTGAAGTATGTACCTCACAGCATGAGAAAGACACAAGCCTATTGAAGCAGTTCCAGAGGAGGCCACAACAATGTTCAGTGGTGGAACCCCTTTGCTGTGAGGACAGGCTGAGAGAGCTGGGGGTGTTCAGACTGGAGACAAGAAGGCTCCAGGGAGACTTTACTGCAGCCTTTCAGTATTTGAAGGAGCCTGTCTGAAAGATGGGGACAGACTTCTTAGCAGGGCCTCTTACACTAGGATAAGGGATCATGATTTTAAACTAAAAGAGGGAATTTAGACTAGCTAGGGGAAAGAAGCTTTTTTATTATAAAGGTGGTGAAATACTGGAACAAGTTGTCCAGAGATACAGTCAATGCCTCATCCCTGGAAACCTTTGAGGTCAGTCTGGATGGGGCTCTGAGCCACCTGCACTAGTTGCAGATCCCTGGAAACATTTGAGGTCAGGCTGGATGGGGCTCTGAGCAACCTGTTCTAGTTGCAGATGTCCCTGCTCACTGCAGGGGTTGGTCTACATAAGCTTTCAAGGTTCCTTCCAACTCAAACCTATGATTCTATGTCTTCCTGAAGAAAAAAAAAAGCTGATAGCCATATTAAAGAGAAACATACATTTCTGAAGTCTGATTTTAGGGTTTTCTGACTTTCTCCTGAAATAAGCTCACTGTTCTCATAGTGCTCAGTGGGAGAAGGGAGCTTGTGTGCACCCTCATACTGCAACTTGCAGCAAAACCCATCCTGGGCAACTCAACAGTTGCTGCTCTCCATGATCCTTCAATCTGTGTGTAGAGCTGGGGCAAGTCACATCAGTCTGGCAATAGATACCCTTCCAAAAGGCAGCTCTGCCCATCATGTGGTACATACAGAAGGTAACACCAGACATTTCTTCTACTCAGGTAAATTTAAGGATGGGAAGGTTTGACTTGTCAATAAGGGGGGATTTTAAAAAGCATAAACAGCCAGCATGGAGGCTGAGCCCAGTGCTATTGGCAACCCTGGCACCAGCTTGAGTCAAGAAGGATCCATTCACCAACTGGGAAAAAAATACCACAGATAGAACTGTGACACAGCTAAGGTCAAGCTGGCTTGCCTGAAAAAAGGAAATGTCTAGTAAGTCCTACCAAATGAAGACTGTAACCAGACCTAGATATTTTTTAATTACATATTGCTTCACATCTCTATGAAGAGGGGAAAAAAAAAATAAAATTGTATGTTTTCAACATCCCAAACACTGCTGCTGCTTTGCAAACACATTCACACCCCTTGTCTGCTTTTGTTATTAGACTTTCTTGATTTCCCTGGTCAGGGTGGAAGCCCTGGCCTGGCCTGCACCAAGAGGAGGAGCTGGAGCAGGACCAAGTCTCCATGTGCCTGGAGGCACACAGTGCCTGGCAGGACAGGCTGCCCTGTAGCCACCCTGAGGGCCAGTGCTGGGCTAGCCATGGTAGAGGAGGCAGAGAGCAGCACAACCTGCTTATTGCTGCTCCAGGGAAGACAAATGTTTGTTCTGCCCTATGGCAGCATGATCCAGAGAGAGCAGGCTGGAGGCTGGCTTCATACACAGGCACAAAACCTGCATTTTACTGAGTCCAGGGGAGCTTTGCTACTGTCAGAGTTGCTTTGTATTTGCGTTGGTTGTGCAGAGACACGAGTTTTGGATTCACCTCAGACTCCTCCAGATTCCTTAGCAGACAGAAAAGACACCCCACTTGCATACCCTGCTAATCCTCTTCACTCCTTGAGGTGTCCCTCCAATCACAGCTGTATCAGAAGCCACCCAGAGATAACTTTCCTACACCACATTTCCATTTGTCCTGAGCTGCCAGCCAATACATATTTCTTTTTCCTGTGGGGGCAATGAATAGCCATTGTATTTACGTTGGACTATTAATCTGCCTGAATTTGGTAGAGAGCCTTAAATGAATATTCATGGGAATTAATGTCATTTAATTCCTATTGCTTCCTGAATATAATTACATGCTGTGCGTGAATTGGCAAACACCACAAGATATCCAGTCTTGTTGAAAGTCTATGGCCACTTAAACACCACAAGCTGGACACACATGCAGGACTGAAGATGCACAAAGCACTACCAAGATGCACCAGCCTGACTTCAGCAGAAGAGATGGGCTGGAGAGAAAGCCAATAAAAGACAATACACTGTGGGAAGCAAACAACGCCTTCAGGGATAGAAAATATTATTTTAAAGGTATTTTAATACAAGCTCTTCCCCAGGTATTTGTCTATAGATAGGGACTACACTAAACATTTGTATTCACTTGCAAAAAAGCTTTACTTTCCCCACCACCACCACTTTCTCACCAACAGAAAAATATCTTTCAGGGGCTCCTATTCCTGGCCTTTTGAGGCTCAGCATCTTTTGGAAGACCTTCAGCACATCCTACAAATAACAAATGCCCAAGTCCAATCCTCCTTCCTCAAGGCAGCTTGCCTGCCAAGTTCACACTGTTCCTCCACTAATACAGCAGTAATCAGCTCAGTATTGAGGCAAAACCCATCCCCAGCATCAGTGCTACCAACCCCTGTTGTAACATAACAAGGACTCTTCCCAAAATATTTGGGCTTGCCCTGTCACAGCGAGAGGCGTTCAAGTTCAGCGCTCTGTCAACAATGCCAGGTGTCTCCTGAACCTCCAGCACCCGAGCCAAGAGGGAGAGCTCAGAAGCACAGGAATAATCATTATTCACATTACTAAAACATAACGGAATGTTTAAACAGATAACGTAACTAAATTCTTCACAGAAAAAAAAAATACACAAAACCCAAAAAAATGTTTATTATTTATCCCAGTCAGATAGAAAATGAACTGAATCTCCTGGAAAGCAAAAGCAAGGCTTTTTTAAAACAACTGACAGCCACAGAAAAAAAAATATTCTATTGTGCCAGCTGTGCCCCTTCAAAGGGGTTGATGTTTGCTGCAGCTCTTGATAAACCAACTGGCAAATTTGGGGGAACAAGAAGTGACTCAAATTCAAACACAAACATCCAAGAAAACAAACCTGGTGAGAACAAAAAAATAAAATAATCCAAGAACAATTTCATTTTGAGTCAATCCAAAGATTTCATTTCAATTTTGATTTTTTTGGGGGAAGAAGAGAAAAGCCACACACCCCCTTGCTTGAAAATAAAATTAAAGGACATTTTGAACACAAAGTAGTTTCAAAATGAAAAATCAAAGTGTTTCATGTCAGAAGTGTCAAAACTAACAGCTTCAGCATTTGTCAGAGCTTTTTTTGAGTTTTTATAAATGACAAGTTTGGCATGTGTGCACAAACCGTTTTGGTGCTGCTGAATCTGCATTTTTGCAGGCAAAAAAATAAAATAAAAAATGGTTGGGCAAAAATGTGCAGGCAGAAGCCCCATTCAGCACCCTTCCCTTTGTGTGGGGGCTGGCAGCACGTTACCCTGACGGCCTCACTGACACCTCTTGACTCCTCTCTGGCTTATTAATATTTTACCATTCAGTTTGCAGGACTTTTGCAGGCCTGGTCTTTTCCAGAACTGGTTCCCTGGTTATCAGGAGGAGGTCCAAAGGTTAGGAGAGACTGACTGTGCATCTCCAGCTTGACAGGCTGCTCTGACAGGCAGCCATAGACCTGTTCTAAGGTGACATTAGGTAATTTATTAGCCTGGTTCATTACAGCCTTAAAGTTGCAGGTTAAACTCCCTTTCATCAGCTTGCTGCCTTCCCAGAGTGACAGTTCTCAGTAAGTGTCTTCTGAGAAGCTTGGAGAGGTTTCAGTCAGGTTTACACCTTACCTAGCAGCAGAACAGGGATGGAAGTTGGAGTGTATAGCACCTGAAATATGGCATTTAGTTGAAAAATCTTTGAATTACATAAAACACTATTGCTATAAAAAAATTACCATGAAGCAACTGAATATATTCTTAACTATGAAGCCAGCAGCCAAACAGATTTTGCATGTCTGCTTCCAGCACAGCTGATTTTGCTGCAGGTTTGGGACAGCACCTAGTCCCCAAGGAAGGTAAAATAATACATATCTTGGCTGTAAGCACCACCTGCATTCACTTCTGCAAACAGACACCTACCTGCCTTTTGCTAATAGATCTGTAGCACTTTCTGAAATCTAATGTCAGCACCACTTGCTGCATCTTTACAGCTTCTAATTAACCCAGTCTCAATCTTTGAAGCTTCCATAGAAAACCAATGTACTACTCTAGAGCAAGAGACCAAATTCAAAACACCATCTCCTCCTCAGACTCCCAGGACAACCTTCACTCCATAGAGGCTTCAAAACCCAGGTCATATGTAGTCTGACTCTGCTGAAGGTCAAACTGTCTCCTTTCCTCACCTTGCTGGAAGGCAGGAGTGGAAGCAAGCACTGATAGAAACCAGTTTCTCACATCTTGTTAACATTTCTGGAAATGCTCAAATTGCTGCTATGGAGCACACACAGAAATCCTCACAAGATCATGCCACACTTTCAGCTTCTAGTGGCACAATCAGTCCTATCTCAGGGAGATGAGATGGTCTCTTCACTCCCTGCCCTGCTCTTCCCATGAATTAAGCCTCTCTTGTCAAGGAGATGCAGTAATTGCAACATTCCCTGTGAGCAATTTTCTGTTGATGTAGTTTCAAAAGTGGACTATGCTGAAAAATTATTTCATCTTAATTTTTCCACTATTATGATTTTTTTTTTTTTTAATCCCAAAGTCCAACATCAACAAAGATTAAAGCTTTTACTCTGGTTACATATCTATGAAAACAGCAGTCTCCTGTGTCTTGGGAGATAAACACTACCAGATGCTTCAGTAAACACCAGAAAGGAGGAGGAAAACAACAAAACAAGAGTGACCAGGAAAAACAAAGGGCTGAAAATAAGTTAGAAATAGGAGACCAGAAAAGTAAATTTGTGGTTGTTGTTGCAATGAGGCAGTGAAGAGGTTAAACCCCAGTACACTGCCATCTCTAGACAGAACTGGTTGTTATTGCATTGATAAAACCCTGGGTTGTGTTTTCCTTGTCCATTTTGACCCGTATCTGACGTTAGCATTGCAAATGATGTCTGCTGCCATTCAACCAGTCAAAGTGAGTGGACAGAAACAAGACAGAAAGCTTAGCAAAGGCGATACTAATGGAAGGGGTGGGAAAAATCTGATTTACATGTAATTAATTATTATTTATGTAAAAACCATATCATTGTGGTGGTTCTTGACATCATTTAAAGCCTCTTTTCAAAAGAGAAGTCTCCCTTGTTAGCACATATTTTGTGCTGTGCATATGAATTGTGATATGGTGGTAGCCACATTGGCCCATCATCACCACTGGCAAGGATAACCCAAGAGAACTAAGCAGAATGATGCTGCCTCCTTCTAAACAGGAGACATAGCATCATCAGAGCCATGGGACTCATTGATGGGAAATGGTCAGACCTTAGACCAACATCATGCAGAAGGTGGCAGAATTATGCATAGCCATTGTGAAGAAGTTTCAGATTAATATATTTTCTTTTGAACTTGTAAAAATATTTTATTTTGGCATCTACTTGCAAAACAGTGACCTTGCCCAGCTCAAAAGTATCTTGCCAATGTTGTTTGAGACACCCGAGCACAAACTCCTGTGGGAGTTTGGGAAGACCGTGTACACTCTTCTTCCTGTACAAATCAAACTGGTCCACAAAAATGAAGAGCACAGCTCCACCCCAGCTCTTTCAAAATTCATCTGTCTCAGCCATAGCTCCAGTCCAGCTTCCAGACATATCCCTGCCCACTAGTTCTCACAGGAGCTAGGTCAAACCTCAAGCACAAGGATTACACAGGACAGCATGACCTAATTTATTCAGGCTCCACTGGACAAAATTCTATATGGTGGAAAGCTTACTGGCAATATCACACTGGTTCTCTCCAATTTGCCAAAGGAGCTGCTGGGCAGGAAACTCAGTTAACCTCAATGATGGTAGGGACAGATTAAAGGGAGCTGGACTCAAAAAACAGGCAGGTCTCAAACAACATTCTTAATAAAGAAAAACAAACCACAGCACTAATTGTAGCAATTGGATGGGGTAAGAACTTTGGCTTAAGACATGAAGTAGAGGCTGGAGCAGATGGGATGAGCAGTGCTCACTGGAGGGAGGGATGTCACTTGGATAAGGTGGTCCCACACCCCCATTGCACTATGAACAATCCATGAGCTGTGCCAAGGAGGTGTCCCCAGCCACATCTGCCCCATCCTCCATCTCCCCCACACCCACCTCCAGAGCATTTCTACACCATGGCCTCTGCCCATGCCATCAGCTCACAGGGGTCAGGCAACAACGCTGGTTGCTAAGACCTCAGCTACTCAGCTTCTGGAGGACACATGGAATAAGCCCAAGTTCACCCACTGAAGCCCATGCAGACAAAAATCAAGAGTGCTACAAGCAGAAATCTGACAGCAAGGCTCTCAGCCTCCCTTCTGCTTTTAGGCAACACCATAATATCCCATGTTCTTCCACCACTGCATCCTTGACAGCTGCCAGGAGCACCAATGCATAGCTAATGCCACCTTGGGAGGGAGCAGCAGGGCAGGGGGGGAACAAATTTCCTCTTAAGCATGGTTTTAACCATTTCCAAACAGCAAAAAAAACCCCAGCATTTCATTCAACCCTTGCACATCCCAGCTGTGGTAGGATTTTCATCTTGGGTGAAACAGGTTGTCCAGCCTTGCCCAGTTTGTGAATGAACTCTGGTATCAGGTAGAGACCTGATAGATCAGTTGGAAGAAAACAAAAATAGAAATAATTTCTCCTGATAGAGAATAATCTTCCACTTTGCATTCTTTTTGTCAAATGCACAAAAACTGCTGTCATCAGCATGAGACAGAGCAAACTCAGCTCACATAGAGCATGCTTGGCACAAGAAAGCTTCTTTTTACCTCAGAGCAGGTTCCAATGTGGTCAGCTTGCCTTGTCACCCACCATTTCATGCTTTCAATGTTTTCTATTTTGGCTTTGATATTTTATAATAGAAATCTTATCAGACTGCCGAGAACTTTCCTTATCTGGTTGGCCTAGAGAACAGATGTTTTCCTGCAAATTCTTTGGCTCTCTGTGGTTGACAACTGCTCTCTGCCATCTTTGCACATCAAACGTCTGCAGAGTAAAGACTGTTTTGAGTCTCGGCAAAATTTCAGGCTCTTATTCAGGGCTCTTATTTCTGCTGTGGGTTTTTCAGAGTGAAGAAATCATTTCAGTGGGAAACCTCACACCCAAAAACCTCTTGACTGTTTATTCCTACACAGGGTAATTCTCTGGCTAATACATTACAGCTTCCACCCCAATACTGGGAGAGTCAGAGGCACGTTTCCATCAGCCTTCTGACTTGGTTAATCTCATCAAGTAATTTGTTTATGAAGTTCAACTCTACAAAGCCCAACCTGGAAGCAGTTATTCATCGTCCCAGATACAAGCACTTTTGCTATAATTTCATTTAAAGTCAATGCTGATCATTATCTACAAAAGGATAGAGCAATAAGTATTTAGTGAGTTTAGAAAACACAGCTCTTTCACCACACCTGCTGCCTGGCTGCCAACTTTCAGCCATGTGGACTCTCCATTGCTCCAGGAGACTCCAGTGCAGTAAACAAAGTAGTTTTTCCCCAACTTCCCTTGTACCAGGTACCTCTCCCAAACGTCTTTATGTACTCGCCCTAAAGTTCTTCATGCAGGTCCTATTTCCACAGCATTTCTAAGGGCTTCATTTGAGCTGTGGTGATGGGACCTGGTGGTTGGGTTTTCCTCCACTTACTCTAGGTCATCTTGTTAATGATTTTGCAAGAGATTAAGAGACTTCACTGTTGAACAAGAGTGGGACCTGTTTCAGGAGTTACTCCTAAACACTTCCTCCCCACACACACTCCTCATTTCCTAAGGGACAAACATGATCCCATCTTTTTCAGGCTCCTGAGAGAAATTTGTTACAGCACCCAAACCTGCAACTGTCTCTCACGAGCTGCTTCTATATGATGCAAGGTAATGTCCCAAAAGCCTCTCCCTCATTTTGGTCATAGCAATGCCACTGAACAAACAAACTTCAAAGTAAAAAACAATGCCAGAGACAGGGAGACACGCCTGGGGGTGAGAGAACTGGGATAATAAAACTCACAGCATCACCCCGGTGCCAACAATCCTGTACATTTTGTGCCTCTAATTTCTGTAGTTTCTTGGAATGATTTCCTTTAACACCATTTAATTTTGGAGATTAAAACAAACAGGCAAGGGTTAAATCAGAGCCACCACCCCCCACCCCCATCTATTCATGGCAGAAGGAAATCTGTCTCTCTCCCACCCCTCAGCATCCTGTCTCTGCTGCCTTAGAAAACACACAAATGCCTTACAGCTTCCTGAGGGGCAGAGACCTCAGACTGCTCCCAGCCACCCTCTGCCCCAATGAACCCTGCAGCATCCTGGCTTCCCCATGGCCAGGAGCCCTTCCCAGAGGGCTCCAGGCCCTGTGCCACTCTATCTCCTTATCTCCTGCCTGGCCAGATAAGCTGCTCTGGCAGCACCAGCTCAGTCTCTCAGGTGTTACCCCAGCAGCTGCTGAACCTGGCAAGGTGCTAGAAATTGACCTTCAAGTCACCTCATAGTTAGCACAGCTTTTCCTTGATCATAGGTAGAATTATTCCTAAATGGCTTTTAGGAATGGCTCATTTTTGCTTTTCTTTCCAAGATAACAAACAAAAAGGACTTGAAACTGCTCCCTCAAAGTTGTCCCACGCTCATCTGATGTGCTGCCCACTGGGTGCCCAAGAGTTCTCCTATCCCACTGATGCCCTGTTGCTCCAAGAAGCCAAGACATGATCACAGTCATCTGGATACAGGGATCTCACAGGCTAAGTCACTTAAGCCTCAGGGAGGTCATGCAGGTATCATTGCTTTCCCTAGATGGTCTTTGAGTACTGCCAAGCACACTTGCCTTCCCACTGAGTAGAAAGGCCAGCACCAAAGTCATTCCCAACAGGCTCAGAGAGTAGACCAGCCATCCAGCTTCCCATTGAGATACAGGGGACAGGTACTGTGAGAATCCATGGCACCCAAGGAGGCTCACACTACCACAACCACACAACCCAACCCAGCCAGGAGGTGCCCAATACCTCCACAGCAGCATCAGCTCAGAGCTGTGCCTGTGCTGATAAGTGTGGTTTAAAGTATGAAATGTCTGTGCTACCTCCAGTCCACAAGCTGGAGCTTGTTGCTGTCGGCTTGAGGGCCTCTAAACCACACACCATATGCTACTGACATAGAGCATGGCCTGAGAATGCTTCCAAAGGGCAGGTACTGCACACTCTGCAGTACCCGTGGGGAATCTGTGCAGTATAACTAGGGCACTGCAAATTCACACCCCGGCTCTCTGTGCTGGAACTTGTCCTTGGAGACAAGCCCCAGGTGGCTTCTTCCAACACTCCTGGTCATGGGGGAGCGGCAGAAAGAACTACAGCACTGCCAAATCTAAACATACAAAATCATGAGTCACAGTTTCCAAAAATTATCTAACTGGTATTAAAGAAAAAAAATAATGCAATGAATTCTATTTTTTCATCTTCTAGATGACACCCAAAGGTTTCTCCACAGTTCCCACTGCTAGAAACTCAAGGGAAAACAAACATGACAGGAAGCAGAAAAAGATTTTCATGCATTCCTATGATTCCAGAAGCTGAAGATTTAAGGAAAAAAAAACAACCAACAAAAATCAAAACAACACAAAAGGCTTATGATATAGAGATTATGATTTGGCTAGCAGCAGAAGCAAAACCTCATGATTTATGTGACAAACCTCAACTGAAAAACTCAGCTGAAAAACTTGGAAAAAGAAGGTGAAACATTCCAGCATCATTTTGGCTGCCAAATCAACAGAAACAATCATACAAAAAGAAAAAAAAACACTAATGAGATTTGTTCCACTTTCATGAGCTCAAAGACAAACAGATGTTGACAAAAAGATGTTGCAAATTGTTCTTGCTGTTGCTCAGCTGAGTCCAACTTGCAGTGATGTGAACACATTGGGCTGTGAACATTCATTATGTCATCCTCCTCACTCTTGCTTTTCACTCACACAGAGCAGCCAGTGTCTTTGCACGCTGGGTGTTCTTTCACCAACACAATGGGATTAATTCTAGTCTCTTGTACTCCACTTTAACAGTCGTAATTATTCTGTTATCCTGCAAGAACATACCTGTACTGGTGTGTTCTTCCCTAAAACAAAGGCATTTTTCCATGACACATGAAGATCCCCACTCCTTAGTAACATCTACAATTTCAATACGATTCTACCATTGGGACTACAAGCACCAAAGGGCTCAGCTGGCTTCTGTGTACAACTTTGTCCTCCTTCAGTACCAAAGCAACCTGTAATTTTATTTACTCTAGATTAGACCTTTAGGACCCAACCTAAATGATACTGAGATCCAAGAGGTGCTCTCCTGGAAAAAGGCTTCAGAAATGGATCCCACATCCAGATTGAAGATGACGCCAGCACTGGTTTCATTTCAAGGCAATCCAGATGTTCAGTAAAGTGATTAGGAAGTGGTGTGTATCAAATATAAGATACTCTGCATTTAACTAATGCATTTATTTGCTCTGAATGGTTTTCCAGTTCAGGACAGCACTTTGCCTGTCACAACTAAAGTGCTTTGACAGAACACATGGACATTTCTGCTGCTTAAACTGAGCCAGCAAACAACAGCCAGCAACTCCCAAGTCTCAAAAGAGTCCAAAGTACCGTCACTCTGATATATTTATTTCCTGGTCAACTAAATGCATGAGTTCCCATTTGTCAGCATCCTGCACATCCAAGGCCATTTGAAAGGAAGCAAATCAACATAATGTTATCAAGGGATCATTAAGTTTTCACCCTATTACTGGTTAACAGGTGTCCAGAGCATCACTAAAATCAGGTAATACAAGCCCTTGCTTTTGAAGAATGGAGGCCAAGAATTAGTTCCAGCTACCAGTGGTGCAGCATCTTTACCCAGATAGATTTGGTTTGTTCTGGTGCCTTCTCCATGCCAGGTGCCCACCCTCTGCAGGCAGAGGGCTCTGGTACACAACCTGCCCTTGGTTGTGTAACCATCACAAGGTAGGCAAGACCTGCCCATAGCTACCAAGAGGTGATAAAGCCTTGTCTCAAAATACTGCAGCATACAAGTCCCTCCTGCTTCTCCCATAGGAGCCCACTGGAGGTTTATCATTCCCTTCAAGGAGAAATGAGGATGAAGAACATCTGAGACTGTTAATGGGGGGATCTCCTGGTTTACTGCCCTATTTAATAATGCAAGAGAAAGGGTAGCTCCCTTTTCCTTGGTAGCAAAACCTTCAGTGGATATATTGACTACTACCCCACCTTCCTCATTTTTCTGAGGATAATTACAGAACCAAATTCTCCAGACAGTCACAAAAACACTAAATCCAGAGGCATCAGGATCTTCTGCACTGTCAGTGTCCCTTTTAACTTTGGACCACTGTTGCTTTCTCACTCAAGTTTCTCTTTCCATCTCCTACTTGTGAACAGGGGAGGACTCATGGGCACATGGAGAGGAAAATATAATCCAGATAAGAGAATGCAGGTGGGTTGTAATTTGTAGTTTCACAGTCCTCTCTGGATAAGCCCCAACACAATACATCCATTTGCCTGCAAATTGAGAATTGTGTTAAACCCACAGTACTTCTGATGTAACAATATCTTCACGCTGAGAAACTTGAAGGCTGCTGAGAAATACAGCACTTAAGCAGAACAAAAAGCAAATTCCCAGCAGCACCTTCCACCCCCATGTTTTTATTGAGTTTTAGTAGGAAAGAATTAAAAAAATACAGAGGGCCTGCAGACCAGACTAGGCACTGTCTGCATTAATTTGGGGTATACATTACTTTCAGCTGATACTCAGCTAAAAAATTAACACAGCATTCCTCCATGGTTTGGGATTTTTTGGAGTGAGTTTTGCAGATGCATCTCTGCTCCTTGGACCCAGTTCTCCTGACAATTTCCACTTACAAGGGCACATGGGGAAAGGAGGAGCAGCTCTGTGTGAGAGCATGCTTGCAAGGCAGTCTCCAAATGGAAAAAAAAGACCATGCAAAATAATAACAGCTCCAAACTCACAAGAGAGCTTCTGAAAGGGGTAGTGGTAATGTAGCTTTTCACCAGCTTGAGGGAGAGCAGAACGTGCCCACCAAGACACCTGATCTGTATTGGTCATGCAAAAGCAAACATCAGAAACTAAGTGGGATTAAGATTTTTTTCATTAGTGCCTAAAGGAGCTGGCACCCACATCTTCCTGCACATCAGGGGGTGTTGGAGTCCTCAGTCTTAAGTGAGCTTTATCCTACAGTAAGGTTTTTTTCCTAAACACATTCCTTAAGGGGAATAAAAACAGTTTTTCTGGCTATAAAGGTACTATTGTCCCAGTTACTCTTATCCCATTAGCATCAGGTTTTAATTCTCAAAATACATAGCTTTATAGATGTCATTTTGTTATGTTCTGTAGAACGCAAAACAGAGGATTGTATTTATAAAGACTCATTGATGTTCTCTAGCTTCATTCTGATAGAAGCTAAGTTCTTAGCAGCCACATGCAAATTCAGACCCCTAAGGCCCTCCCTTGCACCAGAGGTTACAAACTTGAGCCATTTCTGCCAAGAACATCTAGGATCACCATACTTTTTCTATAAGGGGTACTAATAAGCAAGAGCTCCATCTGTAAATGAGGTAGAAGAAACACAACTGCAGAAAGATATCAAAGAGGAGGCACAACCCTACTGAACAACACATGCCGAGCACTCCAGCTAGACACCTTCAGCAGCAACCACCAAGGCTTCACCATCCTGGAAGAACAGGCTCCCTCTCCTCACCACAAGTCCCTGATGCCCTTGGATCAGGCCTGCAAACACCACCACAATGCTCCCACCTCCCAGGGGAGGGCTAACAGGCCTCTCCAGTAGCACCACAGCAATGCCCAACCACCCTGGAAGTACCACCACAAAACTCACCGAGTCACAACCAGCCCCTGCAGCCTCCCAAGGCACATAAAACACTCCTAGTTCCACCAAAACTGCTTCTTTGCCAGTATTTCACAGCACCCCATATCAGCAGCCAGCAAACCCCCCCCAAACAAAGTGCAAGGAGAAGAAAAGACAAGACCTACCTCCTACAGCAACACAAGAGCTTCCGTGCTCCCTTGGCTTCCATCCAACCAGCCTTGATACATAACTGGCAGAAAGGCAGGGTGTATGACACCCCTTTCCCCTTCCAAACCACCTCTTCAGAGGGAAGCTTGCCTTCCTCATGGGCTTTTATGGCCTCAGGGAACTCTGGGAAATGTTCAGGTGAAGCATATCAGGCCCATTCCTTCTTGGTCTGCTCACAGGTGTAAGCATTTTCTTCTCCTGAGCAGGAGCTGGAGTTTGCAGAAACACTGCATGAACCATCTCCCTTCCTAAGGTGGAGGGCTACCAGAAGTACAGAAACCTTACTTCCAGGCTTTCTTGTCTGGGCTGACATCTCCCAGTTAAAGGAGTTGGACCCTTTAAGTTAAAGGAGTTTACATGAGACAAATAAGGTGGCAGAATTAAGATGAAAGTAGGTGAAACATTCAGTTTTCAAAAAATATAGTAAAAAAATCATTAGGTGCAAGTGAGTGGCAAGAATTAACATGGGCATCCTCACTGGAGCAAGATCTACAAGCTGTAGCAAATAAATACAGGCATTTCTAGCGGGCATCACTTTATATACACCCTGCCAAAGCAAATCATTGGGTGGGAAATGAAAATCAAGAAGGAAAAATATATATGTTTCTGATTATTCTACCCTAATGTTGTGTTCTGTCATTATGGCAGATTGCTTAATTGTGCTGCTGATTACTTTTCCTGAATTCTTCCTACAGCTGTAGTTTTTGCAGTGCCGTGGAAACACTAATTAGCAGGAGGAACGTTGCTTTAATTCATTATTTTTTTTTTTCTAATATATACATGTAAAAAGCCATAGAAATCCTGAGCATTTACTTACTTAGTGCCTCTCTCTTATTCATTTAACCCATCTCACTCCCCGTTCATCTGTCCCTCCTGTAAAAGATGCCTGAGTAAAGGTGGAGAGGTCACAGGGAGACACATCCTGGCTGAGGAATGCTGTAATCCCAGGCAGCACTTTAGATCAGTCCTTTCCATCCTGCAAAATTCACCTTGTAGAACAATCCAAACACACATTCACTGTAGGATGGGCCAGTCTTTGCCTCCTTTTGCTAGCAGGAATTATCTATATGCTTGGCAATATGCAAAATAAGCTGCTGGTATGGGAACATCTGCACGATGCTGTAATCTTACCACACATTTAGACTCCACATTCTTAATGATCCATCACGGGGAATGATTTGATGTTGTTTAACTCTTGTTTCACTAAACTGTGGCATGAGCTTACCCTGCTTGCTCTGCAAGGTATCCTGCAATGTATCCACTCACTAAGGAGAAATGCTTCTTATTTTGTTTAAATAAATGCTGTGACATATTAATTCTTTTGGTTTGGTTTTGGGGTTTTTTTGGTCCTTAAGTGCATATGCTGGTTCGGTCGACCTTCCTCTTCCTCCTTCTTTTCATCCAGCAGATGTAATGGGAAGAGTGCAGTTGCTCTTCACTCAGAAGCATGTCTGGAGCCCTCATAGAAGTTATTTTAAGAGGTGTCAGAGAGGATCCCAGTCATGCTCTTCCATAAACCCATCAAGTGTGTGATTAACAGCAAAATCTGAAGCGGGGCAAGCAACACATGGGTGCTGTTTGTAGGATTTACCTCTCTCTGAAGTGCCTGATCCCTTAACGCCCTGCACTTTTTCTGTTCCTCTTGCACATGGACCGAGCCAGCCCCTGAGCTGTGACCTGGGGCCAGCTAGCTCTGTTTAATCAGCATTTTAAGCCTCCAACACAAGAGCTTTTTGCTCCGTGTGCTCGAGACTACAGCTATTCCGTCAGCTCAGTTTGGGTTTGACTCCCCAGGGAGCTCGCACAGCCCACACGCCCCGGCGCAGCCACCTCGCTTCCCAGGAAAGGAAACTCGGGTGGGATGAGAAACCTCCTCAGGCGTCCTCGCTGCCCAGCGCGGTGGCGGCTGACTCACGGGCGATGCAGCCCTGGGAGGCGAGCAAGGGGTGTTTCGGTTCACCAGCAGCACCAGTCAAGATGAAGCAAATCAAAAGCAGCCTGGGCTGAGCTGTTTAACACACAGAAACCTAAGGTGGGGAGCGTGGCGCAGCTCAATTTAGCGACTGCAGTGAGTGAGAAGTGCCCAGAAGTCACCAAAATGGAGTCTGACCACCTGAAAACTGGGTAGGAACTCACAAGAGTAGCTCATTAAGCCCCATTTACAAGTGAGAAGCCAGCCCTGGGGCTTAAAACAAGTGCTTGAAGAACAGAGGCTACACAGATCTCTCGGTGTTAGTGCTTTATGGGGGGTGTGTGTGTGTGTTGTGGAGGTACCCACAAAACAGAGTATCTACCAAAAATGCACATTTGTTCCGATCAAAAACTACCCAGCACTCTCACAGACCAAAGTAAATGATAAGTTTGGATGTCAGGTGGGAATATAATACGACTAAAGTAATTCCTATGTGTTGTGGATGTTCCTTTTAAAAAGGATGACCCAAAATGTGCACAGTCTCTGGAAAACTTCCCACTCATGGGTACTCAGAAATGGCTCACTCAAGTATATAACCAGAAATATTCACTCACCCAAGGCAGGGTGAGGACTCACTCAATCCTGGGAAGTTTCCTTGGGCAACATCCTTATCCAAAGGGAGATCCCCACTGCACATCTGCTGCTCCGAGGAGGACCAACTCCCAACAGCTCTCTGATAAGGCTCCATTTATACCCTAGTTGAGCCTGACCTGTGGTCAGTTCTAATTATCTGGGGGCAAGAGCTCAAAAAAGGCAAGGTAGGATCCTGAAGCAATCAAGTTTTAAAGCTTCAGTCTTTATCAGGTCTTTGTCAGAGCATATTCATCTGCCACAGTGCACAAAATCTATTGTCTTCTTCCTGCATACGGTTTTCCACCAATCCATTGCTCCTGAAATACTGCTAAAATGACTTGAACACCAGGACAAGGGCTTCAGGATGCATCACACCCACTGAAGACAGCTGTGCCGCTGCCATGGTGTGTAGGCAGAAACCTTGGCATCTCCTGGGTTTTCTACACACTCTTAAAAGCCCCAGACAGCACGTGCATGGCTGGCTCCACGATGCTGGAGGCACTGGACTTGCTCTGAGCCTGCCATGGAAGAGCTCATGCATGCTTAGTGGGCGAGGTCAGCATCTCTGGACATCTGGCAGCTCCCAACATGCTGCCAGACATTGGGAAATCTGAGACAAATACAGAAAAACCTTTAAAGCTGCCTGTACACAACGTTCAGGTGGAAAATACCTGAGGAAACCTACATGTATCTAGCCCTCTGCTCTGCCATCTGTTTGGCTTTAGCCACGACTGAAATGAAACCAGTTCTGGGCTGGGTTTAGACACCTGCAGTGCCGGGAGCTGTGGTGGGAGATGGCAGCCATGTGAGCTGAACATTACAGACTGGGAAAACGTTGCTTTTGTGATGCAGACTTCAGCTACCCCCCATGCCATGCATGACTGGCCATGCTGCTAGAGCAAAGAGCACAGTAATGCCTGGCTTTAGAACTGCACCAGTCACTGCTAGTTAGAAAGGCTCCCACTGAGTCTTGCTTCAGAGTCTAGGGTTGCCTGGGGCTTGGGTGATTGGGGAGAGCATCCATAACGGAGCTGCACAGTACATCCAGGACAAGCAGGACCTGAGACATCCATCTCTCTGCATCACAGCTGGGGAAGGTAGGGTACCTCGAGGCTTGGGGTTTTGTGCTGTCAAAATTAAGACCTTTATTCCCAAACCCACTCCATGATCTGTTTCGCTGAAGTATTTAGGCACAAGAAGTTCATTGAACAACTAAATCCCACTGATCCCACCAGACGTCTGCTCACAGGGAGCAGTCCCTACCTGAAATAGCTTGCAGGTAAAGAGCAGCAATGTCAAGTAGTACAGGTAATGAAAGACCAACAGCACACAGAGCAGATTGTTAAAAAACAATGGCTGACACAAGTCCTCTAGAAGAAAAGCTATTTTATGTGCCTACTGTAGTAAGTACAGAAAGATGTTTCATGGTCATCCTAAGTATTAGGATTTAATAATGTTTGGCTGCATTAATCTGTACTGCACAGCAGGGAATAAGGTAATTTTTCCATCTTTCTGATTATATGTAAAAATTTGATATGAGCTTTTTTTTTTTTTTTTTTTTTTTTTTGTGCATTTGATTGCAGCAACTTGGGATGTTTCCCAATTCACTCCTCTCCCAGGACAGTTTTCCTGGATCAGCAGCTAGAGAGCCCTGGTGGAAAATAGGGTATAAAATATTTGTTGCTTTAACATTTTAAACAACCTAGAGAGAGGAGGTCACACTCTCCTGGCACATAGCCCACATACAGTGCCTGCATTGTCTCGGAGGCTCTCTTTTAATATTTGCAAGAAGCAAAGTGGTTCTACAACCCATACTGACACACATGCAAACAGAAGTCCTTGCTTCCCTGCCCTGGCACTTGCTTGTTGACAACCTTCCAGTTTGATTAAGGCAATGTCATGTTGGCTAAGAACAGCCTCACCAACCCCTTAAACGGCAGTGTATGTAAGTCACTTTGTTACTTCAATTCTGTATTGCTTTATTAGAGGAGATGCTGCAAAGTACTTGAAAATAACGTTGGCTGCTGTGAACTGTGGTGCTTGATCAATGAGGGACATGACAGTCAATTGCCATTCCACTTTCTGATTATCCCCAGCAATCAGGCTGGATCAATACCTTCAATCTCAATTGATAGCAGATATCAAATCCCAAATTATCTGTTTCTTTTTTTTTTTTTTTGAAGTACTACCACAGTGCACAGAGGAGGCTGCCACATGTATTTAACCATTCATTTCACTTCCATCTCATCTAATCTGGCTGGGAAATTTGTTGTCCAAGTGGCTCATGTACAGCCTTTCAACCTCAGCAGAGGGGAGCAGCACACCAGCTCATTGCCGCAGGATATCTTTAGAGCAGAATTAGCTACCTAAGAGAGACTCTGTTGGAAAATAAGGAAACAAACAAGCAAGCAAGATGTTTAGGCCACTGCAGCAGGACAAAAACATGAAAATCAGGAGGGGGAACTCAGGTGCTGAAGTGAGGAAGATGCACAAAGTGCTGCTTCAGCAGCACAATGCAAGCAGGGCATGCAGATGGGCTGCAGTGGGGCCACCAAACCCTTGCTCTGGTCCCAGCCACGTGGCTTCTTCATCCCTTGCCACTACCCCTTGTGTTACCCAGTTACTGTTGAAGCAGTGACAGTCTCTATGTACACTTACAGAATGCTCAGTTTCATGGGAGGAAGGGAGGGAGGGAGGGAGGTGGAAGAGCAGGAGGTTGCTCCTGCCTTTCTTTCAGGAGACTGAGCAAAGCTTCCAAATATTTGAAGAAGCACCGTGCCAGGAGCTCTTTCAAAATTTCCTTTCAAGATGCCAGTTCGAACAGGCTTTTGTAATTGAGAAGGATCATTTACATTTGTAATGGTTTAAACAAAAAACATACACGCTTATATGGGTGAGATGAGCCAAGGCCCTGCTGTGGTGGTGGCAGAGACAGGACAGACTGGGATGGAAATAGAGCTTCTCTGCACTCCTGCCCTCCCAGACAAAAACACTGTGAGCTGCAAATTGCTGTTCCCCTGCACAACCACTGGCTTACTTGACATCTCCCTGCCACTGGCACCTATGGGTGTCTGGGCCCCCCTTCATTCCAGGCCTGTTCTCTTGGTGGCCCTTGAGCACCTTTGTACAATGGTGTAAGCTCCCTCCTGGGATGACCACAGCAGCCAGAAAGCCTCGTGCTGACTTCTGGAGCACTGCTGCTGCCAGGGCTATGCAGGCAGCTTGGCTGTGAAGCCAAAGGTCTCTTGCATACAGCAATTGCTCCCTGCAGGTGAATCCCAACCCCATGACTTGCCACCATGGTGCTGCCAGCTCCCATGGGCTTCACTGGGGTTAACTGACTTCTTTAAAACACTGTGTCCCAAGGTCAGACAGATGAAGCTCTTGGCTTCCCCTTGAAAAGACTTGGGGAGGGAGCAGTGAAAATAAGAGGTGTACCTGCTGAATCCTTGAAGTCACAGAGAGAAAGCTGGAAAATATCAACTCAGGATGCAGACAGGAAAACAAAACACAACACCAACACACCACTCTTAAAAATTACTTGCTGCTGGGTTGTCAGTAACAGGTGTGAGCTGTGGGTCCCTTCACCCTCAGATGACTCCCTCAGCTCCTTGCAGCATCAGGTAGCTCTACCAGACATCTCAGGATGCTCTGCAGAAGCAAACATTGTGAGCCT